>JANJGN010002297.1:50000-65000 GCA_026770705.1 Isurus oxyrinchus
CACACACACACACGTAAACACTGCCCCATCAATACAACACCCCCCACACACACACATAAACACAGCCCCACCACGCCAACCCCCCACCAATGCACACACACACATAAACACTGCCCCATCACTCCAAACCCCCCACACACACTCACAAAAACACTGCCCCATCACTCCAACCCCCCCCCCGCCACACACACACACACATAAACACTGCCTCCTCATTCCAACCGCCCCCCCCCACACACAATCATAAACACTGCCCCATCACTCCAACCACCCCCCCACAAACACACACACTCACATAAGCACTGTCCCATCACTCCAACCACCCCCACCCACCCACACACACACACACACACACATAAACACTGCCCCATCACTCCAACCACCCCCACACACACACACACACTCACATAAGCACTGTCCCATCACTCCAACCACCTCCACCCACACACACACACACACACACACACACACACACACACACACACACACACACACACACACACACACACACACACACACACACACACACACACACATAAACACTGCCCCATCACTCCAACACCCCCCCACACTCACACACATAAGCACTGCCCCATCACTCCAACCACCACCCACACAGACACACACACATAAACACTACCCCATCACTCCAACATCCCCCCACACACACACACACACACACACACATAAACACTGCCCCATCACTCCAATACCCCCCCACACACACACATAAACAAAGCCCTATCACGCCAACCCCCCCACCAATACACACACACACATAAAGACTACCCCATCACTCCAAACCCCCCCCCACACACACACACACATAAACACTGCCCCATCACTCCAAAATCCCCCCCACACACACACATAAACACTGCCTCCTCACTCCAACCACCACCCCCACGCACACACATAAACACTGCCCCATCTCTCCGAACCCCCTCCCACACTCACACACATAAACACTGCCCCATCAATCCAACCCCCCCCCCCCCACACACACACACACATAAACACTGCCACATCACTTCAAACCCTGCCCCACACACACACACATAACCACTGCCCCATCACTCCAACACCCCCCACACACACACACACATAAACACTGCCCCATCACTCCAACACCCCCCCACACACACGCACACTCACATAAACACTGTCCCATCACTCCAACCACCCCCACACACACACACACACACACACACACATAAACACTGCCCCATCACTCCAACAACCCCCCCACACACACACATAAACACAGCCCCATCATGCCAACCCCCCACCAATACACACACACACATAAAGACTACCCCATCACTCCAAACCCACCCCCCCCCCACACACACACACATGAACACTGCCCCATCAGTACAACACACCCCCCACACACACACACATAAAAACTGCTCCATCACTCCAACCCCCCCCCACACACACACACATAAACACTGCCCCATCACTCCAACCACCCCCCCCCCCCACACACACACACATAAACACTGCCCCATCACTACACACACCCCCACACAGACACACATAAACACTGCCCCATCACTCCAACCACCCCCCCCACACACACACATAAACACTGCCCCATCACTCCAACCCCCCCCCACACACACACATAAACACTGCCTCCTCACTCCAACCACCACCACCCCCCACACACACACATAAACACTGCCCCATCACTCCAACACCCCCCACACACACACACATAAACACTGCACCATCACTCCAACACCCCCCACACACACACACATAAACACTGCACCATCACTCCAACACCCCCAACACACACAAACACATAAACACATAAACACTGCCCCATCACTCCAACCACCACCCACACAGACACACACACATAAACACTGCCCCATCACTCCAACACCCCCCCACACACACACATAAGCACTGCCCCATCACTCCAACCACCACCCACACAGACACACACACATAAACACTGCCCCATCACTCCAACACCCCCCCACACACACACATAAGCACTGCCCCATCACTCCAACCACCACCCACACAGACACACACACATAAACACTGCCCCATCAATCCAACCCGCCCCCCCCCCCCCCACACACACACACACACACACACACACACACACACATAAACACTGCCACATCACTTCAAACCCTGCCCCACACACACACACATAACCACTGCCCCATCATCCAACCCCCCCCACACACACACACACATAAACACATAAACACTGCCCAATCACTCCAACCCCCCAACACACAAAGACATAAACACTGCACCATCACTCCAACACCCCCAACACACACAAACACATAAACACATAAACACTGCCCAATCACTCCAACCCCCCAACACACACACACACATAAACACTGCCCCATCAGTCCAACACCCCCCCCCCACACACACGCACAATCACATAAGCACTGTCCCATCACTCCAACCACCCCCACCCACACACACACACACACACACACACATAAACACTGCCCCATCACTCCAACACCCCCCCACACTCACACACATAAGCACTGCCCCATCACTCCAACCACCACCCACACAGACACACACACATAAACACTGCCCCATCACTCCAACATCCCCCCCCACACACACACACACACACATAAACACTGCCCCATCACTGCAATACCCCCCCCACACACACACATAAACACAGCCCCATCACGCCAACCCCCCACCAATACACACACACACATAAAGACTACCCCATCACTCCAAACCCCCCCACACACACACACACACATAAACACTGCCCCATCACTCCAACACCCCCCACACACACACACATAAACACTGCCTCATCACTCCAACCACCACCCCCCACACACACACATGAACACTGCCCCATCTCTCCGAACCCCCTCCCACGCTCACACACATAAACACTGCCACATCACTTCAAACCCTGCCCCACACACACACACATAACCACTGCCCCATCACTCCAACACCCCCCACACACACACACATAAACACTGCACCATCACTCCAAAATCCCACCCACACACACACATAAACACTGCACCATCACTCCAACACCCCCAACACACACAAACACATAAACAGATAAACACTGCCCAATCACTCCAACCCCCCAACACACACACACACATAAACACTGCCCCATCACTCCAACACCCCCCCACACACACGCACACTCACATAAACACTGTCCCATCACTCCAACCACCCCCACGCACACACACACACACACACACACACATAAACACTGCCCCATCACTCCAACACCCCCCCACAAACACACATAAACACAGCCCCATCATGCCAACCCCCCACCAATACACACACACACATAAAGACTACCCCATCACTCCAAACCCCCCCCCCCCCAACACACACACACACATAAACACTGCCCCATCAGTACAACACACCCCCCCACACACACACATAAAAACTGCTCCATCACTCCAACCCCCCCCCCACACACACACACATAAACACTGCCCCATCACTCCAACCACCCCCCCCCCCCACACACACACATAAACACTGCCCCATCACTCCAACCCCCCCCACACACTCACATAAACACTGCCTCCTCACTCCAACCACCCCCCCCACACACACACATAAACACTGCCCCATCACTCCAACACACCCCACACATACACACATAAACACTGCGCCATCACTCCAACACCCCCCACACACACACACATAAACACTGCACCATCACTCCAACACCCCCAACACACACAAACACATAAACACATAAACACTGCCCAATCACTCCAACACCCCAACACACACACACACATAAACACTGCCCCATCACTCCAACCACCCCCACCCACACACACGCACACTCACATAAACACAGTCCCATCACTCCAACCACCCCCACCCACACACACACACACACACACACACACACACTCATACACACACATAAACAGTGCCCCATCACTCCAACACCCCCCCCACACACACACATAAACACAGCCCCATCACGCCAACCCCCCACCAATGCACACACACATCAACACTGCCCCATCACTCCAAACCCCCCCCACACACACACACACACATAAACACTGCCCCATCAGCAACACACCCCCAACACACACACACATAAAAACTGCTCCATCTCTCCAACCCCCCCCACACACACACATAAACACTGCCTCCTCACTCCAACCACCCCCCCCCCCACACACACACATAAACATTGCCCCATCACTCCAACCACCACCCGACACACACATAAACACTGCCCCATCACTCCAACCACCCCACACACACACACACACATAAACACTGCCCCATCACTCCAACCCGCCAACACACACACACACATAAACTCTGCCCCATCACTCCAACCACCCCCACACACACACACACACATAAACACTGCCCCATCACTCCAACCCCCCCAACACACACAAACACATAAACACATAAACACTGCCCAATCACTCCAACCCCCCAACACACACACACACATAAACACAGCCCCATCACTCCAACCACACCCCCACACACACGGACACTCACATAAACACTGTCCCATCACTCCAACCACCCCCACCCACACACACACACACACACACACACACACACACAATAAACACTGCCCCATCACTCCAACACACCCCCTCCACACACACACACACACACATAAACAATGCCCCATCAGTACAACACACCCCCCCACACACACACACATAAAAACTGCCCCATCACTCCAACACCCCCCCCCACACACACACATAAACACTGCCTCCTCACTCCAACCACCACCCCCACACACACACATAAACACTGCCCCATCACTCCAACACCCCCCGACACACACATAAACACTGCCCCCTCACTCCAACCACCACCCCCACACACACACATAAACACTGCCCCATCTCTCCGAACCCCCTCCCACACTCACACACATAAACAGTGCCCCATCAATCCAACCCCCCCCCACACACTCACACACACACCCACATAACCACTGCCCCATCACTCCAACAGCCCCCACACACACACACACACATAAACAATGCCACATTACTCCAAACCCAACCCCCCCACACTCAGGCACACACATAAACACTGCCCCATCACTCCAAAACCGCACACACACACACATAAACAGTGCCCAATCACTCCAACCCCCCAACACACACAAACACATAAACACATAAACACTGCCCAATCACTCCAACCCCCCAACACACACACACACATAAACACTGCCCCATCACTCCAACCACCCCCCCACACACACGCACACACACACACACACATAAACACTGCCCCATCACTCCAACACCCCCCCACACACACAGATAAACACAGCCCCACCACGCCAAACCCCACCAATACACACACACACATAAACACTGCCCCATCACTCCAAACCCCCCACACACACTCACATAAACACTGCCCCATCACTCCAACCCCCCCCCCCCGCCCCACACACACACACACACACACACACACACACACACACACACACACACATAAACACTGCCCCATCACTCCAACACCCCCCCACACTCACACACATAAGCACTGCCCCATCACTCCAACCACCACCCACACAGACACACACACATAAACACTGCCCCATCACTCCAACATCCCCCCCCCACACACACACACACACACATAAACACTGCCCCATCACTCCAATACCCCCCCACACACACACAGAAACACAGCCCCATCACGCCAACCCCCCACCAATACACACACACATAAAGACTACCCCATCACTCCAAACCCCCCAAACACACACACACACATAAACACTGCCCCATCACTCCAACACCCCCCCCACACACACACATAAACACTGCCTCCTCACTCCAACCACCACCCCCCACACACATACATAAACACTGCCCCATCTCTCCGAACACCCTCCCACACTCACACACATAAACACTGCACCATCACTCCAACACCCCCAACACACACAAACACATAAACACATAAACACTGCCCAATCACTCCAACCCCCCAACACACACACACACATAAACACTGCCCCATCACTCCAACCACCCCCCCACACACACGCACACACACACACACACATAAACACTGCCCCATCACTCCAACACCCCCCCACACACACAGATAAACACAGCCCCACCACGCCAAACCCCACCAATACACACACACACATAAACACTGCCCCATCACTCCAAACCCCCCACACACACTCACATAAACACTGCCCCATCACTCCAACCCCCCCCCCCCGCCCCACACACACACACACACACACACACACACACACACACACACACACACACACACATAAACACTGCCCCATCACTCCAACACCCCCCCACACTCACACACATAAGCACTGCCCCATCACTCCAACCACCACCCACACAGACACACACACATAAACACTGCCCCATCACTCCAACATCCCCCCCCACACACACACACACACACATAAACACTGCCCCATCACTCCAATACCCCCCCACACACACACAGAAACACAGCCCCATCACGCCAACCCCCCACCAATACACACACACATAAAGACTACCCCATCACTCCAAACCCCCCAAACACACACACACACATAAACACTGCCCCATCACTCCAACACCCCCCCCCACACACACACATAAACACTGCCTCCTCACTCCAACCACCACCCCCACACACATACATAAACACTGCCCCATCTCTCCGAACACCCTCCCACACTCACACACATAAACACTGCACCATCACTCCAACACCCCCAACACACACAAACACATAAACACATAAACACATAAACACTGCCCAATCACTCCAACCCCCCAACACACACACACACATAAACACTGCCCCAACACTCCAACACCCCCCCACACACACGCACAATCACATAAACACTGTCCCATCACTCCAACCACCCCCACGCACACACACACACACACATAAACACTGCCCCATCACTCCAACACCCCCCCCCCACACACACACATAAACACAGCCCCATCATGCCAACCCCGCACCAATACACACACAAACATAAAGACTACCCCATCACTCCAAACCCCCCCCCCCACACACACACACACACATGAACACTGCCCCATCAGTACAACACACCCCCCCACACACACACACATAAAAACTGCTCCATCACTCCAACCCCCCCCCCACACACACACACATGAACACTGCCCCATCACTCCAACCCCCCCCCCCCCACACAAACACATAAACACTGCCTCCTCACTCCAACCACCACCCCCCCCCCCCACACACACACATAAACACAGCCCCATCACTCCAACAGCCCCCACACACACACACATAAACACTGCACCATCACTCCAACACCCCCCACACACACACACATAAACACTGCACCATCACTCCAACCCCCCCAACACACACAAACACATATACACATAAACACTGCCCAATCATTCCAACCCCCCAACACACACACACACATAAACACTGCCCCATCACTCCAACCACCCCCCCACCCACACACACACACACACACACACACACACACACACACACACACACACTCACACACACACATAAACACTGCCCCATCACACCAACACCCCCCCACACACACACATAAACACAGCCCCATCACGCCAACCCCCCACCAATACACACACCCACATAAACACTGCCCCATCACTCCAAACCCCCCCCCCACACACACACACATAAACACTGCCCCATCAGTACAACACACCCCCCCACACACACACACATAAAAACTGCTCCATCACTCCAACCCCCCCCCACACACACACATAAACACTGCCTCCTCACTCCAACCACCCCCCCCCACACACACACATAAACACTGCCCCATCACTCCAACCACCACCCCACACACACGCACACTCACATAAGCACTGTCCCATCACTCCAACCACCCCCACCCACACACACACACACACACATAAACACTGCCCCATCACTCCAACCACCACCCACACAGACACACACACATAAACACTGCCCCATCACTCCAACACCCCCCCACACACACACATAAGCACTGCCCCATCACTCCAACCACCACCCACACAGACACACACACATAAACACTGCCCCATCACTCCAACACCCCCCCCCCCCACACACAAATAAACACTGCCCCATCTCTCCGAACCCCCTCCCACACTCAGACACATAAACACTGCCCCATCAATCCAACCCCCCCCCCCACACTCACACACACACACACACATAAACACTGCCACATCACTTCAAACCCTGCCCCACACACACACACATAACCACTGCCCCATCATCCAACCCCCCCCCCCACACACACATACACATAAACACATAAACACTGCCCAATCACTCCAACCCCCCAACACACAAAGACATAAACACTGCACCATCACTCCAACACCCCCAACACACACAAACACATAAACACATAAACACTGCCCAATCACTCCAACCCCCCAACACACACACACACATAAACACTGCCCCATCACTCCAACCCCCCCCCCACACACACACGCACACTCACATAAGCACTGTCCCATCACTCCAACCACCCCCACCCACACACACACACACACACACACACACACACACACACACACACACACACACACACACACACACACACACACACACACACACACACACACACACACAAAAACACTGCCCCATCACTCCAACCCCCCCCACACACACATAAACACTGCCCCATCACTCCAATCCCCCTCACCACACACACACACACACACACACACACACACACACACACACACACACACATAAACACTGCACCATCACTCCAACCCCCCAACACACACAAACACATAAACACATAAACACTGCCCAATCACTCCATCCCCCCCAACACACAAACACACATAAACACTGCCCCATCACTCCAACCACCCCCCCACACACACACATAAACACTATCCCATCACTCCAAACCCACCCACACAAACACACATAAACACTGCCCCATCACTCCAACCACCCCCCCCCACACACACACACACACACACATAAACACTGCCCCATCACTCCAACACCCCCCCCACACACAGACACATAAACACTGCCCCATCACTCCAACACCCCCCCACACACACACACATAAACACTGCCACATCACTCCAAACCCCCCCCCACACACACACACACATAAACACCGCCCCATCACTGCAAACACCCCCACACACACACACACACATAAACACTGCCCCATCACTACACCCACCCCCCCACACACACACATAAACACCGCCCCATCACTGCAAACACCCCCACTCACACGCACACACATAAACACTGCCCTATCACAACACCCACCCCCCACACACACACACATAAACACCGCCCCATCACTGCAAACACCCCCACTCACACACACACACATAAACACTGCCCCATCACTACACCCACCCCCACACACAGACACATAAACACTGCCCCATCACTCCAACCACCACCCACACAGACACACACACATAAACACTGCCTCCTCACTCCAACCACCACCCCCACACACATTTAAACACTGCCCCATCTCTCCGAACCCCCTCCCACACTCACACACATAAAAACCGCCCCATCAATCCAACCCCCCCCCCCCCACACACACACACACACACACACACACATAAACACTGCCACATCACTTCAAACCCTGCCCCACACACACACACATAACCACTGCCCCATCACTCCAACACCCCCCACACACACACACATAAACACTGCCCCATCACTCCAAAACCCCACCCACACACACACATAAACACTGTACCATCACTCCAACACCCCCAACACACACAAACACATAAACACATAAACACTGCCCAATCACTCCAACCCCCCAACACACACACACACATAAACACTGCCCCATCACTCCAACACCCCCCCCACACACACGCACATAAACACTGCCCCATCACTCCAAAACCCCACCCACACACACACATAAACACTGCACGATCACTCCAACACCCCCAACACACACAAACACATAAACACATAAACACATAAACACTGCCCAATCACTCCAACCCCCCAACACACACACACACATAAACACTGCCCCAACACTCCAACACCCCCCCACACACACGCACACTCACATAAACACTGTCCCATCACTCCAACCACCCCCCACGCACACACACACACACACACACACACACACATAAACACTGCCCCATCACTCCAAACACCCCCACGTACACACACACACACACACACACACACACATTAACACTGCCCCATCAGTACAACACACCCCCCACACACACACACATAAAAACTGCTCCATCACTCCAACCCCCCCCCACACACACACACATAAACACTGCCCCATCACTCCAACCACCCCCCCCCCACACACACACACATAAACACTGCCCCATCACTCCAACCACCCCCCGACACACACACATAAACACTGCCCCATCACTCCAACCCCCCCCCACACAAACACATAAACACTGCCTCCTCACTCCAACCACCACCCCCCACACACACACACATAAACACTGCCCCATCACTCCAACCACCACCCACACACACACACACATAAACACAGCCCCATCACTCCAAACCACCCCCCCCCACACACACACACACACATTAACACTGCCCCATCAGTACAACACACCCCCCCACACACACACACATAAAAACTGCTCCATCACTCCAACCCCCCCCCCCACACACACACACATAAACACTGCCCCATCACTCCAACCACTTCCCGACACACACACATAAACACTGTCCCATCACTCCAACCCCCCCCCCACACAAACACATAAACACTGCCTCCTCACTCCAACCACCACCCCCCCCCACACACACACATAAACACTGCCCCATTACTCCAACCACCACCCACACAGACACACACACATAAACACTGCCCCATCACTCCAACACCCCCCCCACACACACACATAAACACAGCCCCACCACGCCAACCCCCCACCAATACACACACACACATAAACACTGCCCCATCACTCCAAACCCCCCACACACACTCACATAAACACTGCCCCATCACTCCAACCCCCCCCCCACACACACACACATAAACACTGCCTCCTCACTCCAACCGCCCCCCCCCCACACACACACACACACGTAAACACTGCCCCATCAATACAACACCCCCCACACACACACATAAACACAGCCCCACCACGCCAACCCCCCCACCAATGCACACACACACATAAACACTGCCCCATCACTCCAAACCCCCCACACACACTCACAAAAACACTGCCCCATCACTCCAACCCCCCCCCGCCACACACACACACACATAAACACTGCCTCCTCATTCCAACCGCCCCCCCCACACACAATCATAAACACTGCCCCATCACTCCAACCACCCCCCCACACACACACACACTCACATAAGCACTGTCCCATCACTCCAACCACCCCCACCCACCCACACACACACACACACACACATAAACACTGCCCCATCACTCCAACCACCCCCCCACACACACACACACTCACATAAGCACTGTCCCATCACTCCAACCACCTCCACCCACACACACACACACACACACACACACACACACACACACACACACACACACACACACACACACACACACACACACACACACACACACACACACACACACACACACACACACATAAACACTGCCCCATCACTCCAACACCCCCCCCACACTCACACACATAAGCACTGCCCCATCACTCCAACCACCACCCACACAGACACACACACATAAACACTACCCCATCACTCCAACATCCCCCCACACACACACACACACACACACATAAACACTGCCCCATCACTCCAATACCCCCCCACACACACACATAAACAAAGCCCTATCACGCCAACCCCCCACCAATACACACACACACATAAAGACTACCCCATCACTCCAAACCCCCCCCACACACACACACACACATAAACACTGCCCCATCACTCCAAAATCCCCCCCACACACACACATAAACACTGCCTCCTCACTCCAACCACCACCCCCACGCACACACATAAACACTGCCCCATCTCTCTGAACCCCCTCCCACACTCACACACATAAACACTGCCCCATCAATCCAACCCCCCCCCCCCCCCCCCACACACACACACATAAACACTGCCACATCACTTCAAACCCTGCCCCACACACACACACATAACCACTGCCCCATCACTCCAACACCCCCCACACACACACACACATAAACACTGCCCCATCACTCCAACACCCCCCCCACACACACGCACATTCACATAAACACTGTCCCATCACTCCAACCACCCCCACACACACACACACACACACACACACACACATAAACACTGCCCCATCACTCCAACAACCCCCCCACACACACACATAAACACAGCCCCATCATGCCAACCCCCCCACCAATACACACACACACATAAAGACTACCCCATCACTCCAAACCCACCCCCCCATACACACACACACATGAACACTGCCCCATCAGTACAACACACCCCCCACACACACACACATAAAAACTGCTCCATCACTCCAACCCCCCCCCCACACACACACACATAAACACTGCCCCATCACTCCAACCACCCCCCCCCCCCCCCCACACACACACACATAAACACTGCCCCATCACTACACCCACCCCCACACAGACACACATAAACACTGCCCCATCACTCCAACCACCCCCCCCCACACACACACACATAAACACTGCCCCATCACTCCAACCCCCCCCCACACACACACATAAACACTGCCTCCTCACTCCAACCACCACCACCCCCCACACACACACATAAACACTGCCCCATCACTCCAACACCCCCCACACACACACACATAAACACTGCACCATCACTCCAACACCCCCCCACACACACACACATAAACACTGCACCATCACTCCAACACCCCCAACACACACAAACACATAAACACATAAACACTGCCCCATCACTCCAACCACCACCCACACAGACACACACACATAAACACTGCCCCATCACTCCAACACCCCCCCACACACACACATAAGCACTGCCCCATCACTCCAACCACCACCCACACAGACACACACACATAAACACTGCCCCATCACTCCAACACCCCCCCCACACACACACATAAGCACTGCCCCATCACTCCAACCACCACCCACACAGACACACACACATAAACACTGCCCCATCAATCCAACCCGCCCCCCACACACACACACACACACACACACACACACACACACACACACACACATAAACACTGCCACATCACTTCAAACCCTGCCCCACACACACACACATAACCACTGCCCCATCATCCAACCCCCCCCACACACACACACACATAAACACATAAACACTGCCCAATCACTCCAACCCCCCAACACACAAAGACATAAACACTGCACCATCACTCCAACACCCCCAACACACACAAACACATAAACACATAAACACTGCCCAATCACTCCAACCCCCCAACACACACACACACATAAACAGTGCCCCATCACTCCAACACCCCCCCCCCACACACACGCACAATCACATAAGCACTGTCCCATCACTCCAACCACCCCCACCCACACACACACACACACACACACACACACACACATAAACACTGCCCCATCACTCCAACACCCCCCCACACTCACACACATAAGCACTGCCCCATCACTCCAACCACCACCCACACAGACACACACACATAAACACTGCCCCATCACTCCAACATCCCCCCCCCCCCACACACACACACACACACACACATAAACACTGCCCCATCACTGCAATACCCCCCCCACACACACACATAAACACAGCCCCATCACGCCAACCCCCCACCAATACACACACACACATAAAGACTACCCCATCACTCCAAACCCCCCCACACACACACACACACATAAACACTGCCCCATCACTCCAACACCCCCCACACACACACACATAAACACTGCCTCATCACTCCAACCACCACCCCCCACACACACACATGAACACTGCCCCATCTCTCCGAACCCCCTCCCACGCTCACACACATAAACACTGCCACATCACTTCAAACCCTGCCCCACACACACACACATAACCACTGCCCCATCACTCCAACACCCCCCACACACACACACATAAACACTGCACCATCACTCCAACACCCCCAACACACACAAACACATAAACAGATAAACACTGCCCAATCACTCCAACCCCCCAACACACACACACACATAAACACTGCCCCATCACTCCAACAACCCCCCCACACACACGCACACTCACATAAACACTGTCCCATCACTCCAACCACCCCCCACGCACACACACACACACACACACATAAACACTGCCCCATCACTCCAACAGCCCCCCACAAACACACATAAACACAGCCCCATCATGCCAACCCCCCACCAATACACACACACACATAAAGACTACCCCATCACTCCAAACCCCCCCCCCCCCCAACACACACACACACATAAACACTGCCCCATCAGTACAACACACCCCCCACACACACACATAAAAACTGCTCCATCACTCCAACCCCCCCCCCACACACACACACATAAACACTGCCCCATCACTCCAACCACCCCCCCCCCCACACAGACACATAAACACTGCCCCATCACTCCAACCCCCCCCACACACACACATAAACACTGCCTCCTCACTCCAACCACCCCCCCCACACACACACATAAACACTGCCCCATCACTCCAACACCCCCCACACATACACACATAAACACTGCGCCATCACTCCAACACCCCCCACACACACACACATAAACACTGCACCATCACTCCAACACCCCCAACACACACAAACACATAAACACATAAACACTGCCCAATCACTCCAACACCCCAACACACACACACACATAAACACTGCCCCATCACTCCAACCACCCCCACCCACACACACG
>JANJGN010002297.1:70000-77738 GCA_026770705.1 Isurus oxyrinchus
AACCCCCCCACCCCCACACACACACACATAAACACAGCCCCATCACTCCAACACCCCCCCCACACACACACACACACATAAACACTGCCCCATCAATCCAACCCCCCCCCCACACACACATACACACATAAACACTGCCCCATCACTCCAACACCCCCCCAAACACACACATAAACACAGCCCCATCACGCCAAACCCCCACCAATACACACACACACATAAAGACTACCCCATCACTCCAAACCCCCCCCCACACACACACACACACAATAAACACTGCCCCATCACTCCAACACACCCCCCACACACACACACACATAAACACTGCCCCATCTCTCCAACACCCCCCCCACACACACACACACACATAAACACTGCCCCATCACTCCAACACACCCCCCCCACACACACACACACACATTAACACTGCCCCATCACTCCAACACACCCCCCCCACACACACACACACATAAACACTGCCCCATCAGTACAACACCTCTCCACACACACATAAACACTGCCCCATCACTCCAACGACCCCCCCATGCACAAACACTCATAAACACTGCCCCATCCGTCCAACCCCCCCCCCCCACACAGACGCACATAAACTCTGCCCCAACATTCCAACCGCCCAACCACACAAACAAATACACAGCCCCATCACTCCAACCCCCCCCATCCCACACACACACACACATAAACACTGCCCCATCACTCCAACCCCCCCCACCCCACACACACACACATAAACACTGCCCCATCACTCCAACACCCCCCCCACACACACACACACACACACATAAACACTGCCCCATCACTCCAATACCCCCGCACACACACACATAAATACAGCCCCATCACGCCAACCCCCCACCAATACACACACACACATAAAGACTACCCCATCACTCCAAACCCACCCCCCCACACACACACACACACATAAACACTGCCCCATCAGTACAACACACCCCCCCACACACACACACATAAAAACTGTCCCATCACTCCACACACCCCCCCCCACACACACACATAAACACTGCCTCCTCACTCCAACCACCACCCCACACACACACATAAACACTGCCCCCATCTCTCCGAACCCCCTCCCACACTCACACACATAAACACTGCCCCCATCAATCCAACCCCCCCCCCCCACACACACACACACACACACACACACATAAACACTGCCACATCACTTCAAACCCTGCCCCACACACACCACACATAAACACTGCCCCATCACGCCAACCCCCCACCAATACACACACACATAAAGACAGCCACATCACTCCAAACCCCCCCCCACACACACACACACACAATAAACACTGCCCCATCACTCCAACACACCCACCCCCCACACACACACACACACACATAAACACTTGCCCCATCAGTACAACACCTCTCCACTCACACATAAACACTGCCCCATCACTCCAACGCCCCCCCCATGCACAAACACTCATAAACACTGCCCCATCCGTCCAACACCCCCCCCCCCACACAGACGCACATAAACTCTGCCCCAACACTCCAACCGCCCAACCACAACACACAAATACACAGCCCCATCACTCCAACCCCCCCCACCCCACACACACACACATAAACACTGCCCCATCACTCCAACCCCCCCCACCCCACACACACACATAAACACTGCCCCCATCACTCCAACCCCCCCACTCCACACACACACACATAAACACAGCCCCATCACTCCAAACACCCCCCACACACACACACACACACATAAACACTGCCCCATCACTCCAACACCCCGCCCCACCACACACACGCACACTCACATAAACACTGTCCCATCACTCCAAACACCCCCACCCACACACACACACACACACACACATAAACACAGCCCCATCACGCCAACCCCCCACCAATACACACACACACATAAAAGACTACCCCATCACTCCAAACCCCCCCACAAACACACACACCACAATAAACACTGCCCCATCACTCCAACCCCCCCCCCACACACACACACATAAACACTGCCACATCACTCCAACCCCCCCCCCACAACACAACACATAAACACTGCCCCATCACTCCAACTCCCCCCCACACACACACATAAACACTGCCCCATCACTCCAACCCCCCCCCCCACACACACACACACACACACACACACACACACATAAACACTGCCCCATCACTCCAACACCCCCCGACACACACACACATAAACACAGCCCCATCACGCCAACCTCCCACCAATACACACACACACACATAAACACTGCCCCATCACTCCAATCCCCCCCCCACACACACACACACACACATAAACACTGCCCACATCAGTACAACACACACCCCCACACACACACACATAAAAACTGCTCCATCACACCAACCCCCCCCCCCACACACACACATAAACACTGCCCCATCACTCCAACCACCCCCCCACACACACGCACAATCACATAAGCACTGTCCCATCACTCCAACCACCCCCCACCCCACACACACAGACACACACTACACACACACACGCACACACATAAACACTGCCCCATCACTCCAACCACCACCCACAACAGACACACACACATAAACACTGCCCCATCACTCCAACACCCCCCCACACACACACACACACATAAACACTGCCCCATCACGCCAACCCCCCACCAATACACACACACACATAAAGACTACCCCATCACTCCAAACCCCCCCCCACACACACACACAATAACACTGCCCCATCACTCCAACACACCCCCCCCCACCAATACACACACACATAAACACTGCCCCATCACTCCAACACACCCCCCCCCCATACACACACACACACACATAAACACTGCCCCATCACTCCAACACACCCCCCCCACACACACACACACACATAAACACTGCCCCATCAGTACAACACCTCTCCACACACACATAAACACTGCCCCATCACTCCAACGCCCCCCCCCATGCACAAACACTCATAAACACTCTGCCCCATCCGTCCAACCCCTCCCCACACAGACGCACATAAACTCTGCCCCAACACTCCAACCGCCCAACCACACACACACACAAATACACAGCCCCATCACTCCAACCCCCCCCACCCCCCCCACACACACACATAAACACTGCCCCATCACTCCAACCCCCCCCACCCCCACACACGCACACATAAACACTGCCCCATCACTCCAACCCCCCCACCCCCACACACACACACATAAACACAGCCCCATCACTCCAACACCCCCCCCACACACACACACCACATAAACACTGCCCCATCAATCCAACCCCCCCCCCACACACACATACACACATAAACACTGCCCCATCACTCCAACGCCCCCCCCAACACATACACACATAAACACTGGCCCCATCACTCCAACCCCCCCCACACACACACACATAAACACTGCCCCATCACTCCAACACCCCCCCCACACAGGCACATAAACACTGCCCCATCACTCCAAAACCCCCCCCCCCCCCACAAACACACACATAAACACTGCCCCATCACTCCAACACCCCCCCACACACACATAAACACTGCCCACATCACTCCAACACCCCCCGACACACACACATAAACACAGACCCATCACGCCAACCCTCCCACCAATACACACACACACATAAACACTGCCCCATCACTCTAAACCCCCCCCCCACACACACACACACACATAAACACTGCCCCATCAGTACAACACACCCCCCCCCACACACACACATAAAAACTGCTCCATCACACCAACCCCCCCCCCACACACACACATAAACACTGCCCATCACTCCAACCACCCCCCCCCACACACACGCACAATCACATAAGCACTGTCCCATCACTCCAACCACCCCCCACCCCACACACACAGACACACACACACACACACACGCACACACATAAACACTTGCCCCATCAACTCCAACCCACCACCCACACAGACACACACACACATAAACACTGCCCCATCACTCCAACACCCCCCCACACACACACACACACATAAAACACTGCCCCATCACGCCAACCCCCCACCAATACACACACACACACACATAAGACTACCCCATCACTCCAAACCCCCCCCCCACACACACACAATAAACACTGCCCCATCACTCCAACACACCCCCCCCCACCAATACACACACACATAAACACTGCCGCCATCACTCCAACACCCCCCCACCACACACACACACACACATAAACACTGCCCCATCACGCCAAACCCCCCACCAATACACACACACACATAAAGACTACCCCATCACTCCAAACCCCCCCCCACACACACACACACACATAAACACTGGCCCCATCAGTACAACACCTCTCCACTCACACATAAACACTGCCCCATCACTCCAACGCCCCCCCCATGCACAAACACTCATAAACACTGCCCCATCCGTCCAACCCCCCCCCCCACACAGACGCACATAAACTCTGCCCCAACACTCCAACCGCCCAACCAACACACACAAATACACAGCCCCATCACTCCAACCCCCCCACCCCACACACACACACATAAACACTGCCCCATCACTCCAACCCCCCCCACCCCACACACACACATAAACACTGCCCCATCACTCCAACCCCCTCCACTCCACACACACACACATAAACACAGCCCCATCACTCCAACACCCCCCACACACACACACACACACATAAACACTGCCCCCCATCACTCCAACACCCCCCCACACACACACGCACACTCACATAAACACTGTCCCATCACTCCAAACACCCCCACCCACACACACACACACACACATAAACACAGCCCCATCACGCCAACCCCCCCACCAATACACACACACACATAAAGACTACCCCATCACTCCAAACCCCCCCACAAACACACACACACAATAAACACTGCCCCATCACTCCAACACACCCCCCACAAACACACACACACAATAAACACTGCCCCATCACTCCAACCCCCCCCCCACACACACACACATAAACACTGCCACATCACTCCAACCCCCCCCCACACACACACATAAACACTGCCCCATCACTCCAACTCCCCCCCACACACACACATAAACACTGCCCCATCACTCCAACCCCCCCCCCCCCACACACACACACACACACACACACACATAAAACACTGCCCCATCACTCCAACACCCCCCGACACACACACATAAACACAGCCCCATCACGCCAACCTCCCACCAATACACACACACACATAAACACTGCCCCATCACTCCAAACCCCCCCACACACACACACACACACACATAAACACTGCCCCATCAGTACAAACACACCCCCCCACACACACACACATAAAAACTGCTCCATCACACCAACCCCCCCCCCCACACACACACATAAACACTGCCCCATCACTCCAACCACCCCCCCCACACACGCACAATCACATAAGCACTGTCCCATCACTCCAACCACCCCCACCCACACACACAGACACACACACACACACACCACACGCACACACATAAACACTGCCCCATCACTCCAACCACCACCCCCCCCCACACACACACACACACACACAAACACGGCACCATAACTCCAACCCCCCCCCCCACACACACACACACACATACATAAACACTGCCCCATCACTCCAGCCCCCCCCCCCACACACACACACATAAACGCTGCCCCCATCACTACAAACCCCCCCCTCACACACACACACACATAAACACTGCCCCATCACTCCAACATCCCCCCTCACACACACACACACATAAACACTGCCACATCACTCCAACCACCCCCCCCCACACACACACATAAACACTGCCCCCATCACTCCAACCCTCCCCCACACACACACACACATAAACACTGCCCCATCACTCCAACCCCCCTCCTACACACACACACATAAACACTGCCCCCATCACTCCAACCCCCCCCACCACACACCCACATAAACACTGCCCCATAACTCCAACCACCCCCCCCCCACACATGCACATAAACACTGCCCCATCACTCCAACGCCACCCCCCCCCCACACACATCACACACACACACACACATAAACACTGCCCCATCACTCCAACACCCCCCCCACACACACACACATAAACACAGCCCCCATCACTCCAACCCCCCCCCCACACACACACACACATTAACACTGCCCCATCACTCCAACCCCCCCCCCCCAACACACACACACACACACATAAACACTGCCCCATCACTCCAACCCCCCCTCCCACACACACACACATAAACACTGCCCCATCACTCCAACGCCCCCCCACACACACATAAACACTGCCCCCATCACTCCCCACCTCCCCCCACACACCCACATAAACACGGCCCCATCACTCCCAGCCCCCCCAACACACGCAAACGCACATAAACATGGCCCCATCACTCCCAGCCCCCCAACACACACACACACACACACAAACACACACACACACACATAAACACTGCCCCATCACTCCCAGCCCCTCCAACACACACTCACGCACACATAAACACGGCCCCATCACTCCAACCCCCCCCGACACACTCACACACATGAACACGGCCCCATCACTCCAACACCCACCCCCCTACACACACACACATAAGCACGGACCCATCACTCCAACCCCACCCCCCCCACACACACACACATAAACACGGCCCCATCACTCCAACTCCCCCCACACACACACACACACCCATAAACGCTGCCCCATCACTCCAACCCCTGACACACACACACACGTAAACACTGCCCCCATCACTCCGACGCCCCCACACACACACACACACATAAAACACTGCCCCATCACTCCCAACCCCCCCCACACACACACACACACACATAAACACTGCCCCATCACTCCAACGCCCCCACACACACACACACACATAAACACTGCCCCATCACTCCAACCCACCCCCCCACACACACACACATAAACACTGCCCCATCACTCCAACCCCCCCCCCCCCACACACACAGACACACATAAACACTGCCCCATCAGTCCAAACCCCCCCCCCACAGACACACACACATAAACACTGCCCCATCACTCCAAACCCCCCCGCCGACACACACACACACATAAACTCTGCCCCATCACTCCAACCCCCCCAACACACACACACACATAATCACTGCCCCATCACACCAACCCACCCCCCACACACACACATAAACGCTGCCCCATCACTACAAACCCCCCCCTCACACACACACACACATAAACACTGCCCCATCACTCCAACATCCCCCCTCACACACACACACACATAAACACTGCCACATCACTCCAACCACCCCCCCCACACACACACATAAACACTGCCCCATCACTCCAACCCTCCCCCCACACACACACACACATAAACACTGCCCCATCACTCCAACCCCCCTCCTACACACACACACATAAACACTGCCCCATCACTCCAACCCCCCCCCACCACACACCCACATAAACACTGCCCCATAACTCCAACCACCCCCCCCCACACATGCACATAAACACTGCCCCATCACTCCAACGCCACCCCCCCCCACACACACACACACACACACACACACATAAACACTGCCCCATCACCTCCAACACCCCCCCCACACACACACACATAAACACAGCCCCATCACTCCAACCCCCCCCCACACACACACACACATTAACACTGCCCCATCACTCCAACCCCCCCCCCCAA
>JANJGN010002298.1:0-2500 GCA_026770705.1 Isurus oxyrinchus
AACACTCTCACTCTCTCTCTCACTCACACACTCTCTCTCACTCACACACTCTCACTCTCTCTTACTCACACACTCTCACTCTCTCTCTCACTCACACACTCTCACTCACTCACACTCACTCTCACTCTCACTCTCTCACTCACACACTCTCACCTCTCTCACTCACACTCTCTCTCACTCACACACTCTCACTCACTCACACTCACTCTCACTCTCTCTCTCACTCACACACTCTCACTCTCTCTCTCACTCACACACTCTCACTCTCTCTCTCTCACTCACACACTCTCACTCACTCACACACACACTCTCACACACTCTCACTCACTCACACTCACTCTCACTCTCTCTCTCACACACACTCTCACTCTCTCTCTCACTCACACACTCTCTCACTCACTCACACTCTCACTCTCTCTCTCACTCGCACACTCTCTCTCACTCACACACTCTCACTCTCTCTCTCACTCACACACTCTCACTCTCTCTCTCACTCACACACTCTCACTCTCTCTCACTCACACACTCTCACTCACTCACACTCACTCTCACTCTCTCTCACTCCACACTCTCTCTCTCACTCACACACTCTCACTCTCTCTCTCACTCGCACACTCTCTCTCACTCACACACTCTCACTCTCTCTCTCACTCACACACTCTCACTCTCTCTCTCACTCACACACTCACACTCACTCACACTCACTCTCACTCTCTCTCACTCACACACTCTCTCTCACTCACACACTCTCACTCTCTCTCACTCACTCACACACTCTCACTCTCTCTCTCACTCACACACTCTCACTCACTCACACTCACTCTCACTCTCTCTCTCTCACTCACACACTCTCACTCTCTCTCTCACTCACACACTCTCACTCTCTCTCTCACTCACACACTCTCACTCACTCACACACACACTCTCACACACTCTCACTCACTCACACTCACTCTCACTCTCTCTCTCTCACTCACACACTCTCACTCTCTCTCACTCACTCACACTCTCACTCTCTCTCTCACTCACACACTCTCACTCTCTCTCTCACTCACACACTCTCACTCACTCACACTCACTCTCAATCTCTCTCTCTCACTCACACACTCTCACTCTCTCTCTCACTCACACACTCTCACTCACTCACACACACACTCTCACACTCTCACTCACTCACACTCACTCTCACTCTCTCTCTCTCACTCACACACTCTCACTCTCTCACTCACACACTCTCACTCTCTCTCACTCACTCACACTCTCACTCTCTCTCTCACTCACACACTCTCTCTCACTCACACACTCTCACTCTCTCTTACTCACACACTCTCACTCTCTCTCTCACTCACACACTCTCACTCACTCACACTCACTCTCACTCTCACTCACACACTCTCACTCACTCACACTCACTCTCACTCTCTCTCTCACCTCACACACTCTCACTCTCTCTCTCACTCACACACTCTCACTCTCTCTCTCTCACTCACACACTCTCACTCACTCACACACACACTCTCACACACTCTCACTCACTCACACTCACTCTCACTCTCTCTCTCTCACACACACTCTCACTCTCTCTCTCACTCACACACTCTCACTCTCTCTCACTCACTCACACTCTCACTCTCTCACTCGCACACTCTCTCTCACTCACACACTCTCACTCTCTCTCTCACTCACACACTCTCACTCTCTCTCTCACTCACACACTCTCACTCACTCACACTCACTCTCACTCTCTCTCACTCACACACTCTCTCTCTCACTCACACACTCTCACTCTCTCTCTCTCACTCACACACTCTCACTCTCTCTCTCTCACTCCACACACTCTCACTCTCTCTCTCTCACTCACACACTCTCACTCACTCACACTCACTCTCACTCTCTCTCTCTCACTCACACACTCTCACTCTCTCTCTCACTCACACACTCTCACTCTCTCTCTCACTCACACACTCTCACTCACTCACACACACACTCTCACACACTCTCACTCACTCACACTCACTCTCACTCTCTGTCTCTCACTCACACCCACTCTCACTCTCTCTCTCACTCACACACTCTCACTCTCTCTCACTCACTCACACTCTCACTCTCTCTCTCACTCACACACTCTCTCTCACTCACACACTCTCACTCTCTCTCTCACTCACACACTCTCACTCTCTCTCACTCACACACTCTCACTCACTCACACTCACTCTCACTCTCTCTCTCTCACTCACACACTCTCACTCTCTCTCACTCACACTCTCACTGTCTCTCACTCACTCACACACTCTCACTCTCTCACGCACTCACACTCACTCTCACTCTCTCTCTCTCACTCACACACTCTAACTCTCTCTCTCACTCACACACTCTCACTCACTCACACTCACTCTCACTCTCTCTCTCTCACTCACACACTCTCACTCTCTCTCTCACTCACACACTCTCACTCTCTCTCTCACTCACACACTCTCACTCACTCACACACACACTCTCA
>JANJGN010002298.1:7500-77719 GCA_026770705.1 Isurus oxyrinchus
AGGGGAAGGAGAGAAAGAGAGAGATGGATAGGTAGAGAGAGAGAAAGAGAGAGATGGATAGGTAGAGAGAGAGAAAGAGAGAGAGGGGGACAAAGAGAGGGAAGGAGAGAAAGAGAGAGATGGATAGGTAGAGAGAGAGAAAGAGAGAGAGGGGGACAAAGAGAGGGGAAGGAGAGAAAGAGAGAGATGGATAGGTAGAGAGAGAGAAAGAGAGAGAGGGGGACAAAGAGAGGGAAGGAGAGAAAGAGAGAGGATGGATAGGTAGAGAGAGAGAAAGAGAGAGAGGGGGACAAAGAGAGGGGAAAGAGGGGAAGGAGAGAAAGAGAGTGATGGATAGGTAGAGAGAGAGAAAGAGAGAGAGGGGGACAAAGAGAGGGGAAGGAGAGAAAGAGAGAGATGGATAGGTAGAGAGAAGAGAAAGAGAGAGAGGGGGACAAAGAGAGGGGAAGGAGAGAAAGAGAGAGATGGATAGGTAGAGAGAGAGAAAGAGAGAGATGGATAGGTAGAGAGAGAGAAAGAGAGAGATGGATAGGTAGAGAGAGAGAAAGAGAGAGAGGGGGACAAAGAGAGGGGAAGGAGAGGAAAGAGAGTGATGCATAAGTAGAGAGAGAGAAAGAGAGAGAGGGGGACAAAGAGAGGAAGGAGAGAAAGAGAGAGATGGATAGGTAGAGAGAGAGAAAGAGAGAGGAGGGGGACAAAGAGAGGGGAAGGAGAGAAGAGAGAGATGGATAGGTAGAGAGAGAGAAAGAGAGAGAGGGGGACAAAGAGAGGGGAAGGAGAGAAAGAGAGTGATGCATAAGTAGAGAGAGAAAGAGAGAGAGGGGGACAAAGAGAGGGAAGGAGAGAAAGAGAGAGATGGATAGGTAGAGAGAGAGAAAGAGAGAGAGGGGGACAAAGAGAGGGGAAGAGAGAAAGAGAAGAGATGGATAGGTAGAGAGAGAGAAAGAGAGAGAGGGGGACAAAGAGAGGGAAGGAGAGAAAGAGAGTGATGGATAGGTAGAGAGAGAGAAAGAGAGAGATGGATAGGTAGAGAGAGAGAAAGAGAGAGAGGGGGACAAAGAGAGGGAAGGAGAGAAAGAGAGAGATGGATAGGTAGAGAGAGAGAAAGAGAGAGAGGGGGACAAAGAGAGGGGAAGGAGAGAAAGAGAGAGAGGGGGACAAAGAGAGGGAAGGAGAGAAAGAGAGTGATGGATAGGTAGAGAGAGAGAAAGAGAGAGATGGATAGGTAGAGAGAAGAGAAAGAGAGAGAGGGGGACAAAGAGAGGGGAAGGAGAGAAAGAGAGTGATGCATAAGTAGAGAGAGAGAAAGAGAGAGAGGGGGGACAAAGAGAGGGAAGGAGAGAAAGAGAGAGATGGATAGGTAGAGAGAGAGAGAAGAGAGAGAGGGGGACAAAGAGAGGGAAGGAGAGAAAGAGAGAGATGGATAGGTAGAGAGAGAGAAAGAGAGAGAGGGGGACAAAGAGAGGGGAAGGAGAGAAAGAGAGAGATGGATAGGTAGAGAGAGAGAAGAGAGAGATGGATAGGTAGAGAGAGAGAAAGAGAGAGAGGGGGACAAAGAGAGGGGAAGGAGAGAAAGAGAGTGATGCATAAGTAGAGAGAGAGAAAGAGAGAGAGGGGGGACAAAGAGAGGGAAGGAGAGAAAGAGAGAGATGGATAGGTAGAGAGAGAGAAAGAGAGAGAGGGGGACAAAGAGAGGGGAAGGAGAGAAAGAGAGAGATGGATAGGTAAGAGAGAGAGAAAGAGAGAGATGGATAGGTAGAGAGAGAGAAAGAGAGAGAGGGGGACAAAGAGAGGGAAGGAGAGAAAGAGAGAGATGGATAGGTAGAGAGAGAGAAAGAGAGAGAGGGGGACAAAGAGAGGGGAAGGAGAGAAAGAGAGAGATGGATAGGTAGAGAGAGAGAAAGAGAGAGAGGGGGACAAAGAGAGGGGAAGGAGAGAAAGAGAGAGATGGATAGGTAGAGAGAGAGAAAGAGAGAGAGGGGGACAAAGAGAGGGGAAGGAGAGAAAGAGAGAGATGGATAGGTAGAGAGAGAGAAAGAGAGAGAGGGGACAAAGAGAGGGGAAGGAGAGAAAGAGAGAGATGGATAGGTAGAGAGAGAGAAAGAGAGAGATGGATAGGTAGAGAGAGAGAAAGAGAGAGAGGGGGACAAAGAGAGGGAAGGAGAGAAAGAGAGAGATGGATAGGTAGAGAGAGAGAAAGAGAGAGATGGATAGGTAGAGAGAGAGAAAGAGAGAGAGGGGGACAAAGAGAGGGGAAGGAGAGAAAGAGAGAGATGGATAGGTAGAGAGAGAGAAAGAGAGAGAGGGGGACAAAGAGAGGGGAAGGAGAGAAAGAGAGTGATGCATAAGTAGAGAGAGAGAAAGAGAGAGAGGGGGACAAAGAGAGGGAAGGAGAGAAAGAGAGAGATGGATAGGTAGAGAGAGAGAAAGAGAGAGAGGGGGACAAAGAGAGGGGAAGGAGAGAAAGAGAGAGATGGATAGGTAGAGAGAGAGAAAGAGAGAGAGGGGGACAAAGAGAGGGGAAGGAGAGAAAGAGAGAGATGGATAGGTAGAGAGAGAGAAAGAGAGAGATGGATAGGTAGAGAGAGAGAAAGAGAGAGAGGGGGGACAAAGAGAGGGAAGGAGAGAAAGAGAGAGATGGATAGGTAGAGAGAGAGAAAGAGAGAGATGGATAGGTAGAGAGAGAGAAAGAGAGAGAGGGGGACAAAGAGAGGGGAAGGAGAGAAAGAGAGAGATGGATAGGTAGAGAGAGAGAAAGAGAGAGAGGGGGACAAAGAGAGGGGAAGGAGAGAAAGAGAGTGATGCATAAGTAGAGAGAGAGAAAGAGAGAGAGGGGGACAAAGAGAGGGAAGGAGAGAAAGAGAGAGATGGATAGGTAGAGAGAGAGAAGAGAGAGAGGGGGACAAAGAGAGGGGAAGGAGAGAAAGAGAGAGATGGATAGGTAGAGAGAGAGAAAGAGAGAGAGGGGGACAAAGAGAGGGAAGGAGAGAAAGAGAGAGATGGATAGGTAGAGAGAGAGAAAGAGAGAGAGGGGGACAAAGAGAGGGGAAGGAGAGAAAGAGAGAGATGGATAGGTAGAGAGAGAGAAAGAGAGAGAGGGGGACAAAGAGAGGGGAAGGAGAGAAGAGAGTGATGCATAAGTAGAGAGAGAGAAAGAGAGAGAGGGGGACAAAGAGAGGGAAGGAGAGAAAGAGAGAGATGGATAGGTAGAGAGAGAGAAAGAGAGAGAGGGGGACAAAGAGAGGGAAGGAGAGAAAGAGAGAGATGGATAGGTAGAGAGAGAGAAAGAGAGAGAGGGGGACAAAGAGAGGGGAAGGAGAGAAAGAGAGAGATGGATAGGTAGAGAGAGAGAAAGAGAGAGAGGGGGACAAAGAGAGGGGAAGGAGAGAAAGAGAGTGATGCATAAGTAGAGAGAGAGAAAGAGAGAGAGGGGGACAAAGAGAGGGAGGGAGAGAAAGAGAGAGATGGGAGGAGGGTGAGAAAGCGATAGATAGAGAGGTTGAAAGAGAGAGAGAGGGAAGGAGAGAAAGAGTGAGGAGGGAGAGAAAGAGACAGAGAGGATGATGGAGAGACAGAGAGAGAGATGACAAGAGACAGAGAGAGAGGGAGAGAGAGAAGGAGAGGCAAGGAGAGAGATAGAAGGGAGAGAAAGAGAGAGAGAGAAGGAAAGAGGACAGTGACTGAGGGAAGGACAGAGAGAGAGAGAGTCAGAGAAAGAGAGACATGGAGAGAGAAAGAGAACGATTGAGAGAGGCAGAGAGAGAGAGAGAGAGAGAGATCAAAGGCAAACAGAAAGAGATCCCCACAAGACCTGTGAGTTAGGATGGTTTCATCAGTGTTCTGGACTCATAGATGGAGAGAGGTCGCCAATCAAAATAGGATTCACTCCTCTGTCTCCGACTAGAACAGTCAGGCCTGAATCATTATGCACATAAATATTTACATGAGATTCCCCACTAGTAATTCATCTATTTATGTCGAATATCTGTCACCAGTACAGGCCCTGCTGTTGGGAATGAGGTCCTTCCTGGAGGTCCCCGTTGAAATACGGTGCCCTGTTCACAGGCACTGCTTCTTGCCGTGAACACAGATGTGGACTGATGAGTGCAGCGGGCTGCTGTATTACTGTTAACAGACATGCATCGCAGAGCCAAACATCTGTGCTGTTTAACTGGCGTTCAAACAGCAGAAGCTGTGGGCATTGAGCCACCCACAGAGACTTGAAACTCTGTGTTAGGGCCAGCGCCACACCACTGACACACTGAGCCCAGCCCAGCTCAGCTGTTGTTGCAAAGAGAAACCAGCAACATTCAGAATGCTGTGTACAACATCTCAGTCCTGCCACTTGTCTGAGGTCACACAAAACCCTAGAATTGTACAGTATGAAGGAGGCCATTCAGCCCTTTGCACCTGTGCTGGCTCTTTGAAAGTAGATGTTTAATGAGTCCCACAAAAATCATCAGGAGCATTTTCAAACTGCCCTGATGCTGCTGGGCTGAACCAGCCTGTCCTTGGCAAACAGGCAGCGGCCGGATGAATCTCAACGTGCCAGTGAGGCAGGGCGCTTAACGGGCAATACTTTCACTGGGACTGCCAGGGTGGTGCGGAGATTTATCCACTGTGAAACGGCACTCGAGAAGAGCACACCATGGATATAGCATCTTGCATTTGTATAGCGCCTTGCACAACCACGAGACAGCCCAGGCTGTTTTACAGTAAGCGAGACACTTTGTGAAGTGTAGCAAACACAGCAGTCAATTTGCACACAGCAAGATCCCACATTGTGACAGCAACCAGTCCATCGGCTTTTAGTGAGACTGTCTGAGGACCGAGCAAGGATAAGGGCCAGGGCATTGTGGGTAACTCCTCCTTTTCACCCAAACTGTGCCATGGGATCTGAGGGGCAGGAGGGGAGCCCCAGTTTTAACAGCTCATCCAAACGGAGGCAGCTCCAACAGTGTGGCACTCCCTCAGTACTGACCCTCCGACAGTGCGGCAATCCCTCAGTACTGACCCTCCGACAGTGCGGCAATCCCTCAGTACTGACCCTCCGACAGTGCGGCACTCCCTCAGTACTGACCCTCTGACAGTGCAGCACTCCCTCAGCACTGACCCTCTGACAGTGCAGCACTCCCTCAGTACTGACCCTCTGACAGTGCAGCACTCCCTCAGCACTGACCCTCAGACAGTCCAGCACTCCCTCAGTACTGACCCTCCGACAGTGCGGCACTCCCTCAGTACTGACCCTCTGACAGTGCGGCGCTCCCTCAGCACTGACCCTCTGACAGTGCAGCACTCCCTCAGTTCTGACCCTCTGACAGTGCAGCACTCCCTCAGCACTGACCCTCAGACAGTGCGGTGCTCCCTCAGCACTGACCCTCAGACAGTGCGGCACTCCCTCAGTACTGACCCTCTGACAGTGCAGCACTCCCTCAGTACTGACCCTCTGACAGTGCAGCACTCCCTCAGTACTGACCCTCCGACAGTGCAGCATTCCCTCAGTACTTACCCTCCGACAGTGCGGCTCTCCCTCAGTACTGACCCTCTGACAGTGCAGCACTCCCTCAGTACCTACCCTCTGACAGTGCGGCACTCCCTCAGTACTGACCCTCTGACAGTGCAGCACTCCCTCAGCACTGACCCTCTGACAGTGCAGCACTCCCTCAGTACTGACCCTCTGACAGTGCAGCACTCCCTCAGCACTGACCCTCAGACAGTGCAGCACTCCCTCAGTACTGACCCTCCGACAGTGCGGCACTCCCTCAGTACTGACCCTCTGACAGTGCGGCGCTCCCTCAGCACTGACCCTCTGACAGTGCAGCACTCCCTCAGTTCTGACCCTCTGACAGTGCAGCACTCCCTCAGCACTGACCCTCAGACAGTGCGGCGCTCCCTCAGCACTGACCCTCAGACAGTGCGGCACTCCCTCAGTACTGACCCTCTGACAGTGCAGCACTCCCTCAGTACTGACCCTCTGACAGTGCAACACTCCCTCAGTACTGACCCTCCGACAGTGCAGCATTCCCTCAGTACTTACCCTCCGACAGTGCGGCTCTCCCTCAGTACTGACCCTCCGACAGTGCAGCTCTCCCTCAGTACTGACCCTCCGACAGTGCGGCACTCCCTCAGTACTGACCCTCTGACAGTGCAGCACTCCCTCAGTACTGACCCTCCGACAGTGCAGCATTCCCTCAGTACTGACCCTCTGACAGTGCGGCACTCCCTCAGTACTGACCCTCCGACAGTGCAGCACTCCCTCAGTAGTGACCCTCTGACAGTGCAGCACTCCCTCAGTACTGACCCTCCGACAGTGCAGCACTCCCTCAGTACTGACCCTTGAACAGTTTCGCACTCCCTCAGTACTGACCCTCCGACAGTGCAGCACTCCCTCAGTACTGACCCTTGAACAGTTTCGCACTCCCTCAGTACTGACCCTCTGACAGTGCGGCACTCCCTCAGGTCTGACCCTCTGACAGTGCGGCACTCCCTCAGTACTGACCCTCTGACAGTGCGGCACTCCCTCAGCACTGACCCTCTGACAGTGCGGCGCTCCCTCAGTACTGATCCTCCGACAGTACAGCACTCCCTCAGTACTGACCCTCTGACAGTGTAGCACTCCCTCAGTACTGACCCTCCGACAGTGCGGCGCTCCCTCAGTACTGATCCTCCGACAGTGCAGCACTCCCTCAGCACTGGCCCTCCAACAGTGCAGCACTCTCTCAGGTCTGACCCTCCGACAGTGTGGCTGTTCCTCAGCACTAACCCTCCGACAGTGCGGCGCTCCCTCAGTACTGACCCTCCGACAGTGCAGCATTCCCTCAGTACTGACCCTCCGACAGTGCAGCACTCCCTCATTACTGACCTCCGACAGTGCGGCGCTCCCTCAGTACTGACCCTCCGACAGTGCAGCACTCCCTCAGTACTGACCCTCTGACAGTGCAGCACTCCCTCAGTATTGACCTTCTGACAGTGCAGCACTCCCTCAGTACTGACCCTCTGACAGTGCGGCACTCCCTCAGTACTGACACCCTGACAGTGCAGCACTCCCTCAGTACTGACCCTCCGACAGTGCGGTGCTCCCTCAGTACTGATCCTCTGACAGTGCAGCATTCCCTCAGCACTGGCCCTCCGACAGTGCGGCACTCCCTCAGGTCTGACCCTCCGACAGTGTGGCTGTTCCTCAGCACGGACCCTCCCACAGTGCGGTCCTCCCTCAGTACTGACCCTCCGACAGTGCAGTCCTCCCTCAGCACTAACCCTCCGACAGTGTGGCACTCCCTCAGTACTGACCCTCCAAAAGTGGAGCACTCCCTCAGTACTGACCCTCCGACAGTGCAGCACTCCCTCAGTACTGACACTCCGACAGTGCAGCACTCCCTCAGCACTGACCCTCCGACAGTGCAGCACTCCCTCAGTACTGACCCTCTGACAGTGCGGCACTCCCTCAGTACTGACCCTCTGACAGTGCAGCACTCCCTCAGTAGTGACCCTCTGACAGTGCGGCACTCCCTCAGCACTGACCCTCCGACAGTGCGGCGCTCCCTCAGTACTGACCCTCCGACAGTGCAGCACTCCCTCAGTACTGACCCTCCGACAGTGCGGCGCTCCCTCAGTACTGTCCATCTGACAGTGCAGCACTCCCTCAGTACTGACCCTCCGACAGTGCAGCACTCCCTCAGTACTGACCCTCCGACAGTGCAGCACTCCCTCAGCACTGACCCTCTGACAGTGAAGATGCGATAAGAAATAGGAACAGGAGTAGGCCATTCGGCCCCTCGAGCCTGCTCCGCTATTCAATACGATCATGGCTGATCTCATTGTGGCCTTAACTTCACTTTCCTGCCCATCCCCCATAACCCTCGACTCCCTTGTCCATTAAAAACCTGTAACTCAGCCTTGAATATATTCGATGACCCAGCCTCCACTGCTCTCTGGAGGAGAGAATTCCACAGACTAATGATCCTCTGAGAGAGGAAATTCCCCCTCATCCCCATCTGAAATGGGAGACTCCTTATTCTGAAACTGTGTCTCCCCACCCCCGGTTCTAGACTGTCCCATGAGGGGAAACATTCTCCCAGCATCCACCCTGTCAAGCCCCCCCCTCAGAATCTGATATGTTTCAATAAGATCACCTCTCGTTCTTCTAAACTCCGATGGGTCTAGGCCCAACCTGCTCAACCTTTCCTCATAAGACAAACCCCTTCACCCCAGGAATCAGCCGAGTGAACCTGCTCTGAACTGCTTCCAATGCAAGTATATCCCTCCTTAAATACAGAGACCAAAACTGTACACAGTACTGTAGGTGTGGTCTCACCAATGCTCTGTACAGCTGTAACAAAACCTCCCTACTGTTATACTCCATCCCCCTTGTAATAAACGCCAACATTCCATTTCCCTTCCTAATCACTTGCTGTACTTGTATGCTAACTTCATGTGATTCATGTACCAGGACACCCAGATCCCTCTGTACTGCAGCATTCTGCAGTCTCTCTCCATTTTAATAACATGCCGTTTTTAGTTTTCCTGCCAAAGTGGACAGCCTCACATTTTCCCACATTATACTCCATCTGCCAAATTTTTGCCCACTCACTTAACCTCCCATGGTTACAGGCTCTTTGTAACCTCCTCACAACTTGCATTCCTGCCTGTCTTTGTATTATCAGCAAATCTGGCTGCAGTACTCTTGATCCCTTTTGTACAGCACTGGATTGTCAGCCTGGATTTTATGCATTTGAACCCACAACCTTCTGAGTCCGCTGAGAGTGTGCAGTGAGTCATGGCTGACAGAGTTGATGCTTTGGAAGGCTTCCGCTGCCACACTGGCCACTATTGGGTGTCACCTGCACATGCACATTGTAGCATAAAGGTCTGGTATAGAAAGGGTTAATGTTGGACTGGGTACAAGGTCACCCACGCAGTGATGTTAAGGAACATATGAGGGTACTCTTGTACTGGACGGAGATGTGTGTAGAGGCAAGCATGGAGACAGCTCCTAGCTTAGACCTTATGCTGTATATATGTACATAGTAAGTGTTTATTAGTAACATGTAACTATTAAACTGTCCTAGACTCAGAACCTTTTCATGAGACCTACTGAACTGCACACAACATCTTACAACATGGTGGCAGCTATCAGAACAACCCAACTGAAAACTAGCCTCAGTAATGATGCCCATGAAACTATCATTGGTTGCTGTAAAAACCCCATCTGGGTCACTAATGTCCTTTAGGGAAGGAAATCTGCTGTCCTTACCTGGTCTGGCCTACACGTGACGCCAGACCCACTGCAAGGTGGTTGACTCTTAACCGTCCTCTGAACTGGCCCAGCATACACTCAGTTCAAGGGCATTTAGGAATGGGCACCAAATGCTGGTCTTGCCAGCAACACCCACATCCCATGAAAGACTAAAGAAAATAACGATTGTGGCAGAAGGCAGAAATAAAACTCCACATTTCAGCAGCAGACTCCAGTGAATTCTGTGTCAGGAAACCTCACAGGGGTGAGCTCAATAAAAATTTCAGATCTTCCCCAGAAGGAGTGGAAAATACCTTGAAAGTCAGCAGCAGTCAGGATCGCTGTTTGTAGACACATGACGAACAGGCAGAGCCCTGAGGCAGCCCTCTGTCCACACAGCAGCCAAGCTCACTCCAGTCAAAAAAGCAGAATTAAACAAATAATCGGCAGTTAAGAAAAACCAGCAAAAACTGGGATCAGTGGTTCCACAACCTGAAAATACTGTGGGGAAGTCTCGGAAAGGTCGATCCAAGGAGTCACCACTGAAAATTTTCAAACACAGAAATCGCAAATGCCATTACTGCAGGAGCCTGCTAAAACCGACAAGTGCGGGAAACCTTGTCCAGAAGAAACGTATGGCAGTATGATCTTGGATTTCCTGACAGCAGTTAAAGCTATAAACTTTTCATTTTAAATGACTATGGACCAGAAATCCACCCTATCAGGCCAGTTTGGACACATCCAAGGCCCAGATCAGTCTCAAAATTGGGGACATCGGCAAAAGAGATTCCTTCGATACACAACTGCTTCAGTTCCAGACAAGAAGACAGGAGCTGAACAGGTTAACACGCTGCTTTATTCAATGGGTTCAATAGCTGATGGAATAATATTTGGACAAGGAATCAATGAATCCTCAGCAAAATTTGACAAAGTTTTAAAGTTATTTAACACATTTAACTTGAACAGTAACAAGACCCTTGAAAGAGTGAAGTTTAACAAACATGTCCCCAGGGGCCAGGAGAATCTGTTGGCACCTTCATTAATGAACTGTACAGAATGGATGAAGGCTGTGACTACGGTGACCTGGAATCAGAGCTAATCAGCGACAGAATTGTTGTTGGAGTGGCAGACGATACAGTCTCAGACATGCTTTAAGCTAAGGAAATTTGACCCTTGAAAGGGCCATTCAGATTGTCAGGCAATCTGAAATCTGTTTAAAGCGCAGATCCATCTTAAGGGACGACAGCAAGCCACGGTACAGTACAACACCCCCCCAACCCCCGCCACTGTCCAGCTAGTAAAACAGGAGCTGGGACACTCCAGACCCAGGGTAGCAATACCCTAACTGACCACTAGAGGGTGGGTGACCATGCCAGTGTGTGGAGCCCAGTGATCCACAGGCACATTTAACATCTGGCAGTCTCAGTGCAGTGTTTGAATTACAACGACATCAGACACTTCAGAAAGCTATACAAAGCTAACACAACCAGGAACACAGAAGATCCCAAGAGGATTCACAAGGTCGAGACAGCACACCAAGAGGACACACAACCACGCTGCTTCAGTGAGGTCAAAGATCAGGGATTCTCGTTCTGGAATGCGGACATCGTGGTTAATGGTCATCTCACAAACTTTAATTTGGAGACGGGAGGCGGTGTTCTGGCCGTATTGGACAGAGAGCCGTGGCTGAGAGCCCTCTGGCTCTGTGTGACACACACACACCACTCTATGGGCCTGGGGAAATCCTTCTTCCAGTCCTCGGTCTGATTCTGGAATCAGTGAGGTGTGGCAGCAGACAAACCTTCCAGCTGATGTACATCTGGAACCGGCCTTTCTCTCTCCTCTGAGCAGAGATGCCTGTGTAGGCCCGAATCTCATCCAAACACCAGAAGGTGTCAGAACAACCACTGTCACCATTACACAGAGCTGCAAGGTTTTTAAATTCTTTTATTCATTGACAGGAAATCGGCTTCACAGGTTGGCCCAGCATTTAATGCCCATCCCTAATTGCCCTTGAGAAGGTGGTGATGAGCTGCCTTCTTGAACCGCTGCAGTCCATGTGGTGTAGGTACACCCACAGTGCTGTTAGGGAGGGAGTTCCAGGATTTTGACCCAGTGACAGTGAAGGAACGGTGATATATTTCCAAGTCAGGATGGTGAGGGGCTTGGAGGGGAACTTCCAGGTGGTGGTGTTCCCATGTGTCTGCTGCCCTTGTCCTTCTAGACGGTAGAGGTCGTGGGTTTGGAAGGTGCTGTCGAAGGAGCCTTGCTGAGTTCCTGACAGCCCCAACAGAAAAGATACTCTCAACTGGCACTTCAACTCTGATTGCCTTCACACTTTGCTGAGCCAGTTTGTCCATTTTCTTCACAGGTTCCAGGAGCTCTCGTTGGTCAGACCAGCTAACCACTAAGATGGTTACCATGATCCCTCAGACGGAATTGTCCCAGATTTGCACTAAGTGCGTTAGTGGGCAGGAAGAACAATGTTTTACCCGCCGGCCGCAATGGCGGCTTTTCACGCTGTATCCTCCCAAACCCACTGCATTAATTATACATTCCCAGGATACACGCTGTCTCCATGGTGGGTGGGTTCTCATTCACCCACCAGCCATCATCTCGCTGGGCACCATGTTTCGAGTCCAGCTCAGGGTTTCCAGCCCAGGACCTGCTGCAGGGAAGATCTCCACAAAAAGCAAAAAGTCTGCAGCCCCTAGGTTTAGTGATGCGTCACTGCAGCGCCTTTTGGACGCAGTGTAGGCTACCACAAAGTCCTCTACCCCTGCTCTGGCCGCAGGAGGCCCATCAGTCTCACCACTCCGGCTTGGGAGGCGATGGCAGAGGTGGTCAGTGCCAACGCTGCACAGAAGAGGTCCGCCATCCAGTGCAGATAGAGGGTGAATGATCTCATCCATGCAGCCAGGGTAAGGTAACCACCTCATCACTGTAAACTCACCTACTCACAAGCCCATCACACACTCACTGGTATCTCATTCACTGCCAGCTCAAGGGACATCACCACTCACTCTCTCACACACACCCTCACATCTGCATCTGGCTTCATCTCCTCTGGAGACTGCCTCCTCAGCCCTCACCATCCTGAGGCCACTTGCACAGATCAACATGTGTCTCCACACACACACCCTGGGATACCCCCTTCCCCCAGTACAGCCCTCACCCTGCAGCCTCTTCCCCTGCCTGAGGCCACTTCTCCCCCTTCCCCAAGCAAGCCCCAGCCCTGCAGACATTGAAAAGCCACCCCCACCTTACGGCTGGTCTGGTAGGGAGAGACCTGCCCGTGATCCCCCCTAAAAGTGATGTGGTTCTGCCTGTGAAGCCTGGCGCTGATGCCAGTGAGTGCTGCTGAAAGCAAGATAGGTAAACAAACCTCAAAGTCCCGAGTGAGGTGCAGCTCACCAGGTGCATGCCTTATAATCTGATGTTGTGAAACCCGTTGGCTTGTTTTCCCACCGATGTGGGCAGACGATCCAGCTGGGTAGACAATTCCGGCAGGCAGGCTTAATAATGATATGCTGATGTACTACAATGAGGTTCCTGATGTCCAATGGTGGGGAAGCTGGCCCACCATTGACTGGCTGAGCAGACGCTCACAAACTGGTTTCATCACGTCATATTGTCCATTCACACCACCAAACACACCCAGCACGGGCGGGCATGGAAAATCCCGGCCTACTCGTAGGGGACAGCCAAGAGACAAACCAGCAGCAAGAACAGCCTCAACCGCTGGCTCCAACATCTGTTGGTAAGATACCACAAGACACCAGGACACAGGCACTGCAGCCTCCGGCAGTATAACTGTTAGCCAGACGATGCTGGAACAGGGAAGCAACCAGCGTCTGACCACAGCAAAACAATGAAAACGTTCTTACACAGAAAGCAAAACTGTAAGGTGAGCCCCACACAACAGGAAGAGACGGCTTCCACCCCAATGTGCATCACGGTGAGCAGTGTGTAGGAAGGTAAGGAGAGAGCACAGTAGGCAAGCTGTCAGTTTGTTCTCCCTGTAAGGAATGGGATAAAGCAATCACTATCAGGAACACCAGATGGAGAGTTGAGAGGGAATAGTTCAACCCCAAAGTACAAGAGAAGAGAATTAAGGTCAACCAACTAAATGCCAGAATGACATATCCAAGAGTCTACCATTCCTCCAACGAGAGCTGGAAGAATTATAAACTTCCAGACCACACAAACCTGCAAATACAAAGACTTGAGGGGGGGATGGAGGAGAGCAGAGGCATAATGTAAATATGTTGGGTAAACAGGATTGCATTGTAAATATGTTGGATCAAGACTTGGGGGGAGGTGTAGTGTAAGGGTCTGGCATAGAAAGGGTTAATGTGGGACTGGATACATGATATAAGGGAACACATGACCTGACTCTAGAGGGCAGTCTCGTACTGAACAGAGACGTGTGTAGAGGCAAGCATGGGAATAGCCCCTAGCTTACACCTTATACCTTATCTATGTGCATAGCTTTGAGTAGTTAATTAACATTTACTGTTAAACTGTACAAGACTCAGAACCTCTTCACGAGACCTACCAAACTACACACGTTTTACAACACACACAACTCTTCAATCGTGTGGTAAACAGTCACCCTCTCAGCAAATCACATACATTCGGCATTTAAAGCTGGTGGTTATAGCTAGGCCCAGGAGCTGAGTCACGAGGAGGCCCTCCAATCTGCTCAGCACCCTCCCCCACTCCACCAGGCGAGCAAAGATGAACAGATTGAAGGATAGCTTTCACTAGTGATCCGAATCAGCACAGGCTTTCGGGTGTTCAAAATATGCAGCACAGGGAGGCTACACCTGCAGACTGCCCTCCCAACCTAGTGGGGGCAGCAGGCAGTGAGTGCGTTAGGAGCGCAGTGTTAAGATGCAACCTTGAACCCTAGCAGCTGACTGAGCAGGACCTTTGGAGGTCACAGCCAATTAAACAACTTAGAGATGCTATTCATGGAACTGAATATACATTTTTTTTACAGAGAAGATCACAATCACCAGCACCTTTTAGATTGGCCATAACATTCAGTGAGGTTTGACTCTGCAAAGTGAGAGGCCGTCTCATGGGCAGCATATTGTACCAAGCGATTGATGCTGGCATCCCTGGCAAGCTGAACTCAGCAAGGGCGCACCCGATCAGCCCATTGTGCCCATAGCAAGAGCAATGTCCAAGGTTGAGAGGTCCAAGATCCAAGATCCCTTTGCTTCCCACTCAAATCTCGTGGTGGATCAATCAACCCTTCAGCACATTGCAGCCCAGTGTTGGCCGGAGTGCTAACTGAGTAGGGTGGTATGTGGGCCCTGAGAGAGGAGGCCTCAACGGGTCAAAATGTTAGCGACAAGCACCACCGATGTAAAATAGAGACGTGTACAGGCAGCATTCCGTGCTGGAGATCATTATCTCCCAATTTACAGCCTGTCTGAAATTTAGGCCTCCTCCTGTTCGGGAACCAGGCCTGAAAGGTTCTATCGAGGAGTATCGCAAGCACTGGGGGTCACTCCAACATCCGCTGCTTGTGTGAAATGGGACATATCGGATCAGCTGTCTGTTATACATCTTTCTCAATCCCCATTTCCGTTGAAGATAGGCTGCCTAAGAAAGAGCAGATACATCAGTCTCCCCATGGCAGAAGCTGCTTGTTGCTCTGTGTGTGTGTGTGTGTGTGTGTGTGTGTGTGTGTACTGCGACTGTAAATCTCACATTGAGGTTGTGGCCATCACTCTGCCTGGGGACAAAAGCTTTCTGTTTGCCGTCTCCTCACAGAGTTCAGCAGTCCGAGGGTTAAATCCTGATGCTCCTACTTCAGGCTGGATGGGTTCCTTCCCTGTTCACCAGGAATCTCAATGCTCACTGGGTGGGGGGTTTGTTTTGGCTCCTGGGGTAATAGTTGGCTGAGATTCTGGAGCTGACAAGTTCAACTTGGCTTCCAGACGCTCTGTTTTGATGTGGTGAGTTGAAAAAACACTGGGTTTGGAATCTGGGCCTAGGCCAGAGAGCCAGCTCTTTCTTTCTCTCTGGCTCCAGGCAGTGGCTGAGTGTGTGGGTGTTCCAAGGTCCCTCGAGGTGGGTGAAACATTACCTGACTTTGTCTAAGTGCTCAGTCACCACAGCAGTACTTCATCTGAAGGGACATAGTTGCTAATAAACTTGCACCTAGCAACAAAGGTGAACATTGAAGTTACAATGTGCAGCCAAGAAACAAACTGTGGTAGGGGGGAGTGGTGGAATTGCTCTTGGCTATTTTCTAAACATGATTTTGAAGTTGTTTGTTATAAATTACTAGATGTTGTGTCATGTTGAAAGGGCTGGCCTGGGATATCTTTACAAACAGGCTGAAAATCAGCTGATGTTTCTATATATGGGCCCCCCTCCCTCACATATCCCCAACAGACAGCAATGCAGATAGCTGGGAGGAGACTGGAGTCCAGTTGGCTGAGCGGGGGTGAGGGATGGGGTGGGGTTGGAAACTTTTTTTCATTGAACTTTGGTTCCACGGGATTTTTCTTAACTTGCCCAGAAAGGCAAGGGAAAAGCAGACACAAGACAACTTGCTATTGGCCCACGGTGGGTGGTGACTGTGACAAGGTTATATTTATTTATATTAACTGGGTGTACGGACAGTGGGGTGCTCTGATGTCATCAGAACCCCAATTACTTTGGAAGAGAAAGGCAGATTGCATTTCTATAGCACCTTCCACATTCTCGGGCATCCCAAAACACAGTACAGCCAACAAAATGTTTCATGGTTTCAACTTCAAACCAGAATGGGATTCGAACCCACAACCACCAGGCTGCTCGCATCACATTATAATCAGCACAATACTGAGCTAAGTCCTGAAAACAAACAGAATATGCGTGAAATACACAGGGCAGGCAACATCTGGGAACAAGAGGGGGCGGGGGTATGGAGGGTGCGGGGGTATGGAGGGTGCGGGGGTATGGAGGGTGTGGGGTATGGAGGGTGTGGGGTATGGAGGGGGTGGGGTATGGAGGGGGTGTGGGGTATGGAGGGGGCGGGGGTATGGAGGGTGTGGGGTATGGAGGGTGTGGGGGTCTGGAAGGTGTGGGGTATGGGGGGTGTGGGGTATGGAGGGTGTGGGGTATGGGGGGTGTGGGGTATGGAGGGGGCGGGGGTATGGAGGGTGTGGGGTATGGAGGGTGTGGGGTATGGAGGGGGCGGGGGTATGGAGGGTGTGGGGTGTGGGGTATGGAGGGGGCGGGGGTATGGAGGGTGTGGGGTATGGAGGGTGTGGGGTATGGAGGGGGTGGGGGTATGGAGGGTGTGGGGTATGGGGGGTGTGGGGTATGGAGGGGGCGGGGGTATGGAGGGTGTGGGGTATGGAGGGTGTGGGGTATGGAGGGGGCGGGGGTATGGAGGGTGTGGGGTGTGGGGTATGGAGGGGGCGGGGGTATGGAGGGTGTGGGGTATGGAGGGTGTGGGGTATGGAGGGGGTGGGGGTATGGAGGGTGTGGGGTATGGGGGGTGTGGGGTATGGAGGGGGCGGGGGTATGGAGGGTGTGGGGTATGGAGGGTGTGGGGTATGGAGGGGGTGGGGTATGGAGGGGGCGGGGGTATGGAGGGTGTGGGGTATGGAGGGTGTGGGGGTCTGGAAGGTGTGGGGTATGGGGGGTGTGGGGTATGGAGGGGGCGGGGGTATGGAGGGTGTGGGGTATGGAGGGTGTGGGGTATGGAGGGGGTGGGGTATGGAGGGGGCGGGGGTATGGAGGGTGTGGGGTATGGAGGGTGTGGGGTATAGAGGGGGTGGGGGTATGGAGGGTGTGGGGTATGGAGGGTGTGGGGTATGGAGGGTGTGGGGTATGGAGGGGGTGGGGGTATGGAGGGTGTGGGGTATGGGGGGTGTGGGGTATGGAGGGGGCGGGGGTATGGAGGGTGTGGGGTATGGAGGGTGTGGGGTATGGAGGGGGTGGGGTATGGAGGGGGTGGGGTATGGAGGGGGCGGGGGTATGGAGGGTGTGGGGTATGGAGGGTGTGGGGTATGGAGGGGGTGGGGGTATGGAGGGGGTGGGGGTATGGGGAGAGAGGGTGGGGGTATGGGGGGAGGGAGTGGGGGTATGGAGGGGGTGGGGTATGGAGGGGGTGGGGGTATGGGGGGAGGGGGTGGGGGTATGGGGGGAGGGGGTGGGGGTATGGAGGGGGTAGGGGTATGAGGGGAGGGGGTGGGGTATGGGGGAGGGGGTGGGGGTATGGGGGGAGGGGGTGGGGGTATGGAGGGTGTGGGGTATGGAGGGTGTGGGGGTCTGGAAGGTGTGGGGTATGGGGGGTGTGGGGTATGGAGGGGGCGGGGGTATGGAGGGTGTGGGGTATGGAGGGTGTGGGGTATGGAGGGGGTGGGGTATGGAGGGGGCGGGGGTATGGAGGGTGTGGGGTATGGAGGGGGTGGGGTATGGAGGGGGTGGGGGTATGGAGGGTGTGGGGTATGGGGGGTGTGGGGTATGGAGGGGGCGGGGGTATGGAGGGTGTGGGGTATGGAGGGTGTGGGGTATGGAGGGGGTGGGGTATGGAGGGGGCGGGGGTATGGAGGGTGTGGGGTATGGAGGGGGTGGGGGTATGGAGGGGGTGGGGGTATGGGGAGAGAGGGTGGGGGTATGGGGGGAGGGAGTGGGGGTATGGAGGGGGTGGGGTATGGAGGGGGTGGGGGTATGGGGGGAGGGGGTGGGGGTATGGGGGGAGGGGGTGGGGGTATGGAGGGGGTAGGGGTATGAGGGGAGGGGGTGGGGTATGGGGGAGGGGGTGGGGGTATGGGGGGTGTGGGGTATGGGGGGTGTGGGGTATGGAGGGGGCGGGGGTATGGAGGGTGTGGGGTATGGGGGGTGTGGGGTATGGAGGGGGCGGGGGTATGGAGGGTGTGGGGTATGGAGGGTGTGGGGTATGGAGGGGGCGGGGGTATGGAGGGTGTGGGGTGTGGGGTATGGAGGGGGCGGGGGTATGGAGGGTGTGGGGTATGGAGGGTGTGGGGTATGGAGGGGGTGGGGGTATGGAGGGTGTGGGGTATGGGGGGTGTGGGGTATGGAGGGGGCGGGGGTATGGAGGGTGTGGGGTATGGAGGGTGTGGGGTATGGAGGGGGTGGGGTATGGAGGGGGCGGGGGTATGGAGGGTGTGGGGTATGGAGGGTGTGGGGGTCTGGAAGGTGTGGGGTATGGGGGGTGTGGGGTATGGAGGGGGCGGGGGTATGGAGGGTGTGGGGTATGGAGGGTGTGGGGTATGGAGGGGGTGGGGTATGGAGGGGGCGGGGGTATGGAGGGTGTGGGGTATGGAGGGTGTGGGGTATGGAGGGGGTGGGGGTATGGAGGGTGTGGGGTATGGGGGGTGTGGGGTATGGAGGGGGCGGGGGTATGGAGGGTGTGGGGTATGGAGGGTGTGGGGTATGGAGGGGGTGGGGTATGGAGGGGGCGGGGGTATGGAGGGTGTGGGGTATGGAGGGTGTGGGGTATGGAGGGGGTGGGGGTATGGAGGGGGTGGGGGTATGGGGAGAGAGGGTGGGGGTATGGGGGGAGGGAGTGGGGGTATGGAGGGGGTGGGGTATGGAGGGGGTGGGGGTATGGGGGGAGGGGGTGGGGGTATGGGGGGAGGGGGTGGGGGTATGGAGGGGGTAGGGGTATGAGGGGAGGGGGTGGGGTATGGGGGAGGGGGTGGGGGTATGGGGGGAGGGGGTGGGGGTATGGAGGGTGTGGGGTATGGAGGGTGTGGGGGTCTGGAAGGTGTGGGGTATGGGGGGTGTGGGGTATGGAGGGGGCGGGGGTATGGAGGGTGTGGGGTATGGAGGGTGTGGGGTATGGAGGGGGTGGGGTATGGAGGGGGCGGGGGTATGGAGGGTGTGGGGTATGGAGGGGGTGGGGTATGGAGGGGGTGGGGGTATGGAGGGTGTGGGGTATGGGGGGTGTGGGGTATGGAGGGGGCGGGGGTATGGAGGGTGTGGGGTATGGAGGGTGTGGGGTATGGAGGGGGTGGGGTATGGAGGGGGCGGGGGTATGGAGGGTGTGGGGTATGGAGGGGGTGGGGGTATGGAGGGGGTGGGGGTATGGGGAGAGAGGGTGGGGGTATGGGGGGAGGGAGTGGGGGTATGGAGGGGGTGGGGTATGGAGGGGGTGGGGGTATGGGGGGAGGGGGTGGGGGTATGGGGGGAGGGGGTGGGGGTATGGAGGGGGTAGGGGTATGAGGGGAGGGGGTGGGGTATGGGGGAGGGGGTGGGGGTATGGGGGGTGTGGGGTATGGGGGGTGTGGGGTATGGAGGGGGCGGGGGTATGGAGGGTGTGGGGTATGGAGGGTGTGGGGTATGGAGGGGGTGGGGTATGGAGGGGGCGGGGGTATGGAGGGTGTGGGGTATGGAGGGTGTGGGGTATGGAGGGGGTGGGGGTATGGAGGGGGTGGGGGTATGGGGAGAGAGGGTGGGGGTATGGGGGGAGGGAGTGGGGGTATGGAGGGGGTGGGGTATGGAGGGGGTGGGGGTATGGGGGGAGGGGGTGGGGGTATGGGGGGAGGGGGTGGGGGTATGGAGGGGGTAGGGGTATGAGGGGAGGGGGTGGGGTATGGGGGAGGGGGTGGGGGTATGGGGGGAGGGGGTGGGGGTATGGAGGGGGTAGGGGTATGGGGGGAGGGGGAGAGGGGTATGGGGGGAGGGGGGTAGGGGTATGGGGGGAGGGGGTGGGGGTATGGAGGGGGTAGGGGTATGGAGGGGGAGGGGAGAGGGGTATGGGGGTATGGGGGTAGGGGTATGGGGGGAGGGGGTGGGGGTATGGAGGGGGGTGGGGGTATGGGGGGAGGGGATGGGGGTATGGGGGGGGTGGCGGGTATGGGGGGGTGGGGGTAGGGGGGAGGGTGGGTGGGGTATGGGGGAGGGGGGAGGGGTATGGGGGGAGGGGGGTGGGGGTATGGAGGGCGTAGGGGTATGGAGGGAGGGGGAGAGGGGTATGGGGGTATGGGGGTAGGGGTATGGGGGGAGGGGGTGGGGGTATGGAGGGGGTGGGGGTATGGGGGGAGGGGATGGGGGTATGGGGGGGGTGGCGGTATGGGGGGGTGGGGGTAGGGGGGAGGGGGTGGGGTATGAGGGGAGGGGGTGGGGGTAGGGGGGGAGGGGGTGGGGGTATGGGGGGAGGGGTGGGATTATGGGGGAGGGGGTGGGTTATGTGGGGAGGGGGGTGGGGTATGGGGGAGGGGGTGGGGATATGGGGGAGGGGGTGGAGGTATGGGGGGAGGGGGTGGGGTATGAGTGGAGGGGGTGGGGGTATGGAGGGGGTAGGGGTATGGGGGAGGGGGTAGGGGTATGGGGGAGGGGGGTGGGGGTATGGGGGGAGGGGTGGGGGTAGGGGTAGGGGTATGGAGGGGGTGGGGGTATGGGGGGAGGACGTGGCAGTATGGAGGGGGTAGGGGTATGGGGGGAGGGGGGTGGGGGTATGGGGGAGGGGATGGGGGTGTGGAGGGGATAGGGGTATGGGGGGAGGGGGTGGGGGTATGGAGGGGGTAGGGGTATGGGGGGAGGGGAGAGGGGTATGGGGGGAGGGGGTAGGGGTATGGGGGGAGGGGGGTGGGGGTATGGAGGGGGTAGGGGTATGGGGGGAGGGGAGAGGGGTATGGGGGTATGGGGGTAGGGGTATGGGGGGAGGGGTGTGGGGGTATGGAGGGGGTGGGGGTATGGGGGGATGGGGGTAGGGGTATGGGGGGGGTGGCGGTATGGGGGGGTGGGGGTAGGGGGGAGGGGGTGGGGGTAGGGGGGGAGGGGGTGGGGGTATGGGGGGAGGGGGTGGGATTATGGGGGAGGGGGTGGGTTATGTGGGGAGGGGGTGGGGTATGGGGGAGGGGGTGGGGTTATGGGGGAGGGGGTGGAGGTATGGGGGGAGGGGGTGGGGTATGAGTGGAGGGGGTGGGGGTAGGGGGGGGAGGGGGTGGGGGTATGAGGGGAGGGGGTGGGGGTAGGGGGGGAGGGGGTGGGGTATGAGGGGAGGGGGTGGGGGTGGGGGTAGGGGTTGGGGGTATGGGGGAGGTGGGGGTATGGGGGGAGGGGGTGGGGGTATGGGGGGAGGGGGTGGGGGTATGGGGGGGTGGGCGTATGGGGGGAGGGGGTGGGGGTATGGGGGGTGGGCGTATGGGGGGAGGGGGTGGGGGTATGGGGGGGTGGGGGGTATGGGGGGAGGGAATGGGGGTATGGGGGGTGTTGGTGCCTCGAGACCAAAATTTTGTTACAGTGCCAGGGCTTTGGGCAATTGCCCTCCCTATCACGTGACTGCTGGCTCTGGTTCATCTGTAATTCTACAGGTATTTAAAAAAAAGAGTAAGTGAAGTGAATGTTGGGTCTCTAGAGAGTGACAGTGGGGAATTACTAGTAGATAATAAGGAAATGGTGGATGAAATGAACAAATATTTTGCTTCTGTCTTCAGTACAGAGGATACAAAAACATTCCAGTAATCACGGTAAATCAGGAGGTGGAAGGGAGAGGGAACTTGGAGAAATTACAATCACTAGGGAAGCAGTACTGAGCAAACTGATGGAGCTGTGGGCTGACAAGTCTCCGGGTCCTGATGGACTTCATCCTAGGAGCTTAAAAGAGGTGGCTAATCAGGTAGTAATAAAGACAAAACAAAACTGCGGATGCTGGAAATCCAAAACAAAAACAGAATTACCTGGAAAAACTCAGCAGGTCTGGCAGCATCGGCGGAGAAGAAAAGAGTTGACGTTTCGAGTCCTCATGACCCTTCGACAGAATCAGGTAGTAGATGTGTTGGTGCTAATTTTCCAAAATTCCCTCGATTCTGGAAAGGTTCCATCAGACTGAAAAGTAGCAAATATAAGCCCTCCATTCAAGAAGAGAGGGAGGTAGAAAACAGGAAACTATAGGCCGGTTAGCCTGACACCTGTCATGGGGAAGGTGTTAGAATTGATCATTAAGGAGGTTATAGCTGGGCACTTAGAGCAACTGAAGGTAATCGGGAGGAGTCAGCATGGTTTTGTGAAAGGGAAACCATGTTTAACCAACTTACTGGAGTTCTGTGAGGGAGTAACAAGAGCTGTGGATAAAGGGGAGCCTGTAGACATATTGTACTTGGATTCCAGAAGGCACTTGATAAGGTGCCACATCGATGGTCATTGCAGAAAATAAAAGCGCATGGTGTTGGAGGTAATATATTACTGTGGATGGAGGATTGACTGGCTGGCAGAAACCAGAGTATGCATAAATGGGTCTTTTATTGACTAACAGGGTGTGACGAGTGGAGTCCCGCAGGGGTCTGTGCTGGGGCCTCAACTCTTTACAATTGATATCAATGATTTAGGTGAGGGGACTGAAGACATGGGAGCCAAATTTGCAGATGACATAAAGACAGGTAGGAAAGTATGCTGTGAAGAGGACATAAGGAGGTTGCAGACAGATGTAGATAGGTTGAGTGAGTGAGCAAAAATCTGGCAGACGGAGTATAATGTAGGAAAATGTGAAGTTGTTCACTTTGGCAGGAAGAATAAAAAAGCAGAGTATTACTTAAACGGAGAACAGCTGCAGAATTCCGAGGTGCAGAGGAATCTAGGCATTCTGGAGCATGAATCATAAAAAGTTAGCATGCAGGTACAGCAAGTAATTAAGGCAGCTAATGGAATGCTATCCTTTATTAAGAGGGGAATTGAACATAAAAGTAAGGATGTTATGCTTCAGTTATACAGGGCATTGGTGAGACCATATCTCAAATACTGTGTGCAGTTTTGGTCTCCTTATTTAAGGAAGGACGTAAATGTATTGGAGACGGTTCAGAGGAGGTTTACTAGAGTGATACTTGGAATGAACGGGTTATCTTATGAGGAAAGGTTAGACAGACTGGGCTTGTTTCCATTGGAGTTTGGAAGAATGAGGGGTGATTTGATTGAAGTATATAAGATCCTGAATGGCCTTGACAAGGTGGACATGGAAAGGATGTTTGCTCTGGTGAGTGAATCCAGAACTAGGGGGCACTGTTTTAAAATTCAGGATCACCCTTTTAGGACAGAGATGAAGAGACGTTTTCTCTCAGAGGGCTGTGTGACTTTGGAATATTCTGCCTCAGAAGGCAGTGGAGGTGGGGTCATTGAATATTTTTAAGGCAAGAGGTGGATTGATTCCCTTGCCTAACAAGAATCTAAGGTTATCGGGGATAGATGGGGATGTGGAATTTAAAACACAAACAGATCAGCCATGATCTTATTGAATGGCTGAGTATGCTCGAGGGGCCGAATGGCCTACTCCTATTTTGAATGTTCATTTGATTGCAGTCATGCCTGGCAGTTGTGAGGTTCTGGGCTCATATCCCACTCCAACCCTTGAGCCTTACAGTGTAGGTTACCACGCCAGTGCAGTCGTGAGAGAGGGCTGCACTGTTAGAAGTGCTTCTTCAATGAGATGTTAAACCACAATCAGGTGGATGTACAAGGTCCCATGGCTCTATTTTGTAGCAGAGTAGGGGAGTTTTCCTAGGTGCCCTGATCAATATTCACCCCTCAATCAACATCACAAATACCTGCATCATGATCACATTGCTGTTTGTGGGAGCTTGCTGTGCTGTGTCCCCTACAGAACAATTGTGAAAGAGTACTTCAGTGGCTGTGCAGCTCTTTCAGACATCTGCTGGCTGTCCAAAAGCACTTTATAAATGCACATTTTTTTTAAAACTGAGAAACAAATGGAATCATTCCAATTTGTGATTTGAATGCTCTCAACACATCGACATTCATCCACATGTCTGTGCTGCTTACCATCTCAATCTTCTTCGAAACATATTGCTGAACACCACCTGATCTCTGGATAGATCTGGAGATCCTTATAATCAGACATGAACAAAGACACAGGAGCAACATGTGTTCTGTTCAACCAAACTTCCTCTTTTGGTTGTGGTGAACTAGTGAAAGTCCCACAAAACAAAGAGAGCCCCATGGCCGGGAGAAGAATGTCTGAGGCATTAACATTCAGCTCAGACTCTTCTGAGAAAAGAGGCTGAGATCCTTCCGAGAAAACTAGCCCTTCAGCAGAAAGCATTACATCATAGAGCATTACATTATAGAGCATTACATCAAACAGCCCTTCCACAGTTACAGTTACTCCAGTCAACAGGGTCTCTGTTATTCCAGATTATGCAGAACAAGCAGCTTCAGTGGGTCAACATGAACTCAATTACAAAGCAAACTCAAAGGGGATTGGAAACCCCTCATGGCGATCTGAGGAGGCTCTGTCAAATAGTGTTTCTTCAGCCTCTCCAGCTTGCTACCTCCTGTCTATCCTGCTTGCCCTTTCCCATGTGGGACTTATTTTGGGCACTGACGACTCCACAATAAACAATGTGGACATCAGGCCAGAGGACATCTTTTCCATCCCTCGCACTGGGAATTTGGAAAGACCTCTTTGAAAGTGCGAAGGATTCAGTGGGCGGGATACATGACGGAGACAAGCCTTGAACCTATAGTACCTGCTGCACCACAGAGCTGGGAAAGGCAAACAGGAAGGCTGGTCAGGACTGGAGATGCCCGCTCACCAGGCTTTACAGTGCTAACGCATTTTGAGAGATCACATACGAAGATCTTCGTCAAAGAATCTTCACCGATTTCTTCCTGTTTCCAAATGAAATCAAATGGACAAAACGTAGAAATAACAATCAACATGTTTTCTAGAGCATCTAACATCCCAAGTGCATCACAGTGGACAGGTCAGACAAAAATGGAAGCTAGATGAAGAAAAGATTTTAGAAGGTGTGACCAAAAACTTTGCCAATGGTTTGGGCTTTAAGACAGGTCTTAATTTGGGGACATGGAGTGATTTAGTGAGTGGAATCATCAGGATGGGGCTTAAACCTGTAGTGGTGAGGAGGGGGGCTGGGATATGTTTGAAGTCACCCTGATAACCCACATGGCTGCTGCAGTTGGTGGCAAGATCGCACAATTTGGGCAGGGACCAGACATCCTAACTTCAGTCTTTCCAGTGTTTAACTGGATGAGATTGTATCTACTGGTGTTAGACTAGCAATGTGCCAACACAGAGGCAGTGCACAGGGTCACAAGAGTAGGAGTGGAGATTTAAAAAGCGCAGGAGCTGAGAGTATCATGAAGGGATATTAATGTTTATAATGTTATTGGAAATTATTTTTAAAATGGAATTGTAGTAAGGTCTGTGTCCATGTGTTTGGCTGTGTGTGTCTTAATTGGATTAAAGCCAACTAGTCTGGGTGCTTTGATGTATAGTAGTTTAAGATGTTAATTAGATAAACGTAAGTTAGTTAAAAGGTAAAGTGCAATTTGCATTTTTAAATAAACCATTCAAAAGAATGGGTAAAATCTTGCACCTAGCTGGGAGATGCCAAGCAATGTGTTTATATTACTCATAGAATTAGTGGGATGAAAATGGTATTGTTAGAAGATGTGACATTAAAAGCCTCGGATACCATGGTAAATTTACATTCAAAGGAAAAGCTAGGTATAAACAGAAAGGAATTTGTGTGTGAGAGTCAGAGGCTGTATCTGCAAAGAAACCAAACTGAAAGGAACCTTGTTTTGAATTTGTAAGGTCAAATATGCTTTGCCTGGTGTCTGTTTAAAGTCTATGGGTTATTGTTGCCTTGGTGAAGATTTACCTGGGAGTGATTAATTTGGGGATTTGTTTAAAAGTTATTATGGTAGTAATTTGTAGACATGTGTATTTGTTTAATCTGTTAAGTTTAATTTACTTTTATATAAAAAGAAACCTTTCGAGGCTCAGTGGTCTTATTCCTGAATTCAGAGCTGCATCTCAAACATACCAATAGAAGACATATGTTATGACAGTTGTTCAAGTTTCCCTCTGGGATTTAAACAACTCAGCCTTTACCAACTGCTATGTCATAACAACTGGGGGCTCTTAGCAGGATAATATTTGTAATTCCTTGATTGGTTTGGAATTGGTGAATCTTAAGATTATGAGTACGAGAAACACTTTGAATTCAGGAGTTGGTGTGAGGTTTTTTAGAAATGGCGAGACTGCAAAAATGGCTGTATCCATGGCTAAATCTTTTTTGGAAGTAAAAGATATAACTCTGATAAGGTTCAAAAAATAACCAAGAATAAGTTAACAGAGTTGGCAGATAAGTTAAAATTAGGGTTACCTGTAGGGGTGAGGAAAGCAGTTATAATTAAACGTATAGCACAGCATCTACAGTTGGAAGTGATACCTGACATTAATGAGTCACAGTGGGAGGCAGTGAGACTTCAGTTACACGTGAAGAGGTTTGAACTTGAACAAGCAAAGGAACTGAAAAAACTTGAATTAGAAGCAAAGAGAAAGGGAATTTCAAAGGGAGCAAACAAAAAGGCAGGAGAAAGAAAGGAAGATGGAACTGGAATTTCAGGCAAGAGGGAAAGATAAAGAAAGAAAGACAAGAGAAAGAGAGTACCTGCTTAAAAGGCTGGAAGTTAAAAAAGCGATCCCAGATTCTGAGGAGAGTTCTGATGATGAAAAAACCTTTAACCTGAAACCCAGTGTGGAGATGTTTAAATTTGTACAAGCTCTACCAAAGTTTGAGGAAAGAGATGTTGAGGCATTCTTTATTTCATTTGATAAGATAACTAAACAGGGGAAAGGGCCACAGGAAAACTGGACATTGTTGTCACAGTCTAAGTTGGTGGGTCGAGAACATGAGGTTTGTGCTTTGCTGAGTGAAGAAATATCGGTGAACTATGATGTGGTGAAAAAGGCTATTTTGAGTGTATGTGAGTTGGTTCCTGAGACATACAGGCAGAAATATAGGAGTGGGGGGAAACAGCCTGGGCAAACTTATATTGAGTTTGAGAGAGTAAAACAAAATAATTTTGACCGGTGGATATGGGCATTAAAGATAGAGACTACATATGCAGCTCTTAGGGTAGTAATTCCTTTGGAAGAATTTAAAGGCTCAATCCCTTTGGTAGTGAGAACTCATGTGCAGGAACAGAGAGTTGAATCTGTAAGACAAGCAGCAGAGATAGCTGATGATTATGAGTTAGTTCATAGAGATAAACCATTTTATCGTCACCCTTTTAAACGTGAAAAGGACAGAAAGTAGGACAGGAAGGTGGGTAGTCAGGGAAGAGAAGGGGTAGCTGGAAATCCCCAGGAAGCTTTTTCTCAGAATAAAAAGGAAGGTGCTGAGGGTAGAAGTGACATTCAAACGTTGTGATGTTTTCATTATAATAAAGTTGGACACACAAAGTCAGTATGTTGGAAATTACAGGGAGAATCTGTTGGGATTATTGGGATACAGAAAAGCTCTGAAAGTGCTGTGGGTTCAGAGGTTCAGGCACAGGAAAAACCAGTGGTTTGTGTACAAGTAAAACAGGGAGTATCAGTGATAGGTAAAGAAGTGGGAATATGTTCACAGGTTACCCAAGAGAATTCTGAGGAGCAGGTTGTAGAAATGTTTAAAGCTTTTGTATGTGAAGAGAAAGTCTTTCCATGTGTACAAGGTGGAATAGGTAAAGAAGTTAACATTTTGAGGGACACAGGGGCTAGTCAATCCTTAATGTTGCGGGATAGTGATATTTGTTGTTCAAAGGGAGCATTACAGGAACAGGTGATAATAAGTGGGGTTCATGGAGATGCTAAACCTATTCCATTGTGGAAGATAAATTTAAAGAGCAAATGGAAGACAGGTGAAGTTCTAGTTGGATTGGTGGAAGAATTGCCCATTGCAAGGGTTCGATTTATTCTGGAAAATGATATCACTGGATCACAAATGTGGGTGATGCCTATGGTAGTTGAGCAGCCTGTGGAAATGGTTTCAACAGAGGTGTTACAGAGAGAGCATCCTGGATTGTTTCCAGATTGTGTGATAACAAGATCACAGGCACATACATTGACACAAGGAAAACAGGAAGGAAAGGCAGTTCAAAAGCAGGAAGGTATTGAAATCCAATTAGCAGGCACTGTGTTTGATAACATTGTTCAGGGAGGAAGACTACAGGACAATTCAGCTGAAGTGTTTAATTCAAGGAAGTGAGTGGAATTACAGAAAAAAATGACTTGCCATTAAAACAGTTACATCAGACAGCTTACCCAGAAACTGAAGCAAAATGAATTCCAGTATGTTATTACCTTAAGGGTGATATTTTAAGGAGAAAATGGAGGCCGGATCATGTTTCAGGAAATGAAAGCTGGAGAGGATGTACATCAGGCTGTTAACCCATTTGGATATAGAAATGAGATTCTGAGAATTGCTCATGAAATTCTAATGGGGGAACATTTAGGAACTAGAAGGACACAGGCAAAAGTACAGAAATATTTTTATTGGCCAGGATTGCATTGGGGTGGAGTCAAATTCTGTAGAACATTTCACACATGCCAGGTAACAGGGAAACCACAAGCAATGATTAAGCTGACACCTTGAATCCCAATACCAGCAATTGGAGAAGCTTTTACTGGGGTCATGATTGATTGTGTAGGACCCCTCCCTAAGACTAAAAGTGGAAATCAGTATTTACTGACAATAATGGATGTGTCTACCAGGTTTCCTGAAGCAATATCTTTAAGAAATATTACAACTAAGAAGATTGTGGAAAAGTTAACTACATTTTTTTACAAGATATGGTTTACCTAAAGAAATACAATCAGATCAGGGTTCAAATTTTGTGTCACAGCTGTTTAAGGAAGTAATGAACAGTTTGGGGATAAAACTATTTAAGTTGACAGCTTATCATCTGGAGTCACAAGGAGCTTTAGAAAGATGGCATCAACTTTAAAAACTATAAGAGCATACTGTCAGGATTATCCACAGGACTGAGATAGAGGAATTCCATTCTTGTTATTTGCTATTACAGACCCTCCTAATGCATCAACTGGTTTTAGCCCTTTTGTACTAGTTTATGGTCATGAGGTAAGGGGACCACTGAAATGGATTCATGAGAAATTGGTGGGTCAAAATTCAGAAACTATTCACCCGGATTATGGATCAAATTTCAGGGAAAGATTGAACTGAGCATGTGAGTTGGCTAGGGAACATTTAAAGATATGACAGCAATTAATGGAAATTAAGGCAGACAAGAAAGTGACAGCCTGCAGTTTTGTTTCTGGAGAGAAAGTGCTAGTTTCGTTCCAGTATTAGGTGATTCATTAAATGCAAGGTTTAGTGGACCTTATAGAGTTGAAAAGAAATTGAGTGAAGTAAATTATTTGATAAATACTCTAGGTAGAAGAAAGAAGAAGGGGGTGTGTCATGCAAATATGCTTTAAAAGTACTTTGACAGGGAAGAGGAACAAAAAAAGGTGTTAGTAATGGTGGATGATGAGGAAGAGGGAGAAGTGCAGGACTCTGAAATTGATTTTCCTCTAATCAAATTAGACAATGAGGGGGTGCTTGAAAATTTAAATTAAATGATGAGTTACCTTCCAAACAAGTGACAAAGTAATTTGGAAAAGCTATTGCAGTCACACAAACCTATTTGTGGGAATAAGTTGGGAAGACAGATTTGCCTATACATGATGTGTCTGTACAGGTTTCATCTTCAATATGGAAACATCCTTATAGATTAAATCCGGCAAAGTTATCACAAGTACAAAAAGAAATTGACTTCATGCTTCAAAACGATAACCTGAATCTAGTTGCAGTAACTGGAGTTTGCGTATTGTACTGGTACCTAAACCAGGTGGAACACAAAGACTGTGTGTGGACTATCGAAAAGTGAATACAGTGACAAAAGCAGATTCATACCCCATACCACGGTTGGAAGATTGCATTGAGAATGTGGGACAATCGAAATTTATCACGAAGATTGACTTGCTAAAAGGATATTGGCAGGTACCGTTGTCAGAGAGAGCAAAGGAAATATCAGCTTTTGTAATGCCAAGTGGACTATATCAGTTTAAAATCATGCCATTTGATATGAAGAACGCACCTGTGACATTTCAAAGACTGACAAAGTAATTGTGGGTCTAAACAATTGTAACATGCATATTGATGATCTAATAGTTTTCAATCAGACATGGGAGGAACATTTACAGCATCAGGAAGAACGATTTACTCGACAACAAGAAGCTACTTTGGTGATGAACTTGGCTAAAAGTGGATTTGCAAAAGCGCAAGTTATGTATCTCAGCCATAACATTGGACATGGTAAGGTGGCTCCAAGAGCTAAGAACATAAGAACATACATAAGAACCAGGAGCAGGAGTAGGCAATTCAGCCCCTCGAGCCTGCCCCGCTATTCAATACAATCATGGCTGATCTCATTTTGGCCTCAACTCCAATTTCCCACCCTCTCCCCATAACCTTTCAACCCGTTACTAATTAAAAATCTGTCTGTCTCCTCCTTAAATTTATTCAGCATCCCGGCATCGACTGCGCTCTGAGGTAGTGAATTCCACAGATTCACAACCCTTTCAGAAAAGTAATTCCTCCTCATCTCTGATTTAAATCTCCCACCCCTTAGCCTAAAGCTATGGCCTCTCATTCTAGAATGCCCCACAAGGGGAAACATCCACTCCACGTCTACCTTGTCTATCCCCTTTAGCATCTTATATACCTCAATTAGATCTCCTCTCATCCTTCTAAACTCTAGTGAGTATAGGCCTAAACTGCTCAATCTCTCCTCATAAGACAGGCCCCGCATCTCTGGAATCAATCTAGTGAACCTCCTCTGAACCGCCTCCAGTGCAACTACATCCTTCCTCAAGTAAGGGGACCAAAACTGTGCACAGTGCTCCAGATGCGGTCTCACCAATGTCTTGTACAGTTACAACAACACTTCCCTATTTTTATACTCTATTCCTTTAGCAATAAATGCCAAAATTCCATTTGCCTTCCTTATTACCTGCTGTACCTGCACACTAGCTTTCAGTGATTCATGCACAAGGACACCCAGATCCCTCTGCACTGAAGCATTCTGAAGTTTCTCTCCATTTAAATAATAAGTCACCTTTTTATTCTTCTGACCAAACTGGATAACCTCACACTTATCCACGTTAAACTCCATCTGCCAAATTTTGGCCCATTCACCTAACCTGTCCATATCCATTTGTAAATGTCTTATTTCTTCATTGTAACTTACTTTCCCACCTATTTTGGTGTCATCTGCAAATTTAGCTACAGTACCTTCTGTCCCTGAATCCAAGTCATTAATATAGATTGGAAATAGTTGGGGCCCAAGGACTGAACCCTGTGGCACCCCACTAGTTACAGCTTGCCATCCAGAAAAAGACCCATTTATCCCAACTCTCTGCTTTCTGTTGGTTAGCCAATCCTCTATCCAAGCTAATATATTACCCCTAGCTCCGTGTGATCTTATCTTGTGTAAGGACCTTTTGTGCAGCACCTTATCAAAGGCCTTCTGGAAGTCCAGATATACTACATCTACAGGATCCCCATTGTCCACTTTGTTGTCACATCTTCAAAGAACACTCGTAAATTAGTCAACCACGATTTACTCTTCATAAAACCATGCTGACTCTGATGGATTTGCATTTTGACTTTCCAAATGCTCCATTAATACTTCCTTAATAATGGATTCCAACAATTTCCCAACGACAGATGTTAAACTCACTGGTCTATAGTTTCCTAGTTTCTGCCTCCCTCCCTTTTTGAATAAGGGCGTTATATTAACATTTATCCAATCCACTGGAACCTTTCCAGAATCTAGGGAATTTTGGATTATAACCAATGCATCCACTATCTCCGCTGCCGCTTCCTTTAAGACACTGGGATGTAGGCCATCAGGTCCTGGGGACTTGTCACCCTTTAATCCCAGTAGTTTGCTCAGTACTTTTTCTCTAGTGATGGTGATTGTTCTAAGTTCCTCCTTCTCTATACCCTCTGCACTACCTGTTACTATTGGGGTGGTACTAGTGTTCTCCACTGTGAAAACTGAGGCAAAATATTGATTAAGTGTCTCTGCCATTTCTATGTTCCCCACTATTAACTCCCCAGTCTCATCCTCCAAGAGACCAACATTCATTTTAGCTACGCTCTTTCCTTTTATATTCTTGTAGAAGCTTTTGCTATCAGTTTTTACATTTTGCGCTAGTTTTCTTTCATAATTTACCTTTACTCTTTTTATTATATTTTTAAGTGACCCTTCGTTGATCTTTAATAATTTCCCAACCTTCCAGCCTGCCTCTGACCTTTGCAATTTGGTATGCCTTAGTTTTTGCCTGTATGTTATCTTTTTAGACATGGATGCCTGTTCCCCCTCTTACTATCTTTCTTCCTCTTTGGAATATATTTTACTTGGGAAGAATTGAATATCTCCTTAAATATCTGCCACTGTTCATCAACTGTCCTACCTTGTAGTCTTCCTGCCCAGTCCACTAGGGCCAAATCTGCCCTTATACCTTTGTTTAACTCCAGAGCACTAGTGTGGGACTCAAGTTCAATGAGAGATGCGAAAGTCAAGGTTATTGTGGATTTCCCAGTGCCTACAACAAAATGAGAAATTTTGAGATTTCTGGGTGCGAGTGGGTTTTACCGGAAATTTGTACCAAATTTTAGCCAAGTGGTTGCTCCACTGACTGAACTATTAAAAAAGAAGTTGTTTCAATGGACATTGGAGTGTCAGAAGTCATTTGATAGTTTGAAAACTGTATTAACTACGACATAGTTTTGGAAGTACCCAATTATACCAAGCAATTCAAGTTGGCCATTGACACAAGTGATATAAGCATTGGGGCTGTTACAAGATGACACTGGGATTGAAAAACCAAGAGGGTATTTTTCATGGAAGCTGAATGTACAGCAGAGAAGATATTCAACGAGCGAAAAAGAGACTTTGGGCTTGGTGTTAGTACTGCAGCATTTTGAAATTTATATTGCAAACAATTCATCAGAAACAATTGTTTATACAGGCCATATCCTTTGAAGTTTTTGGACAAATTTCGGGACAAAAGTGGAAGGCTTTTCAGATGGAGTCTATTATTACAACTTTGTAACCTACAGATTATACATATTACTGGAAGAGAAAATCAGTTCGCAGATGTGTTATCAAGAGTTTGAAGCTTAAAGGAAAATGGGACATTTTAAAAAACCTGGACACTGAACTGGAGTGATTTCTGTTAATACTAAGGACTTGTGTGTATATATATATATATATAGTTATGTTAATGCATGCATCTGGTAATGTAATAGTGTATTAAGTATAGGAGATAGTGAGAGATGGGTTATTAAAATGAAGCCGTCTTTCAGAATTATGACGGTTCATTTTTCAATAGGGAGGGGGATGTCATGAGATATTAATGTCTATAATGTTACTGGAAATTATTTTAAAAATGGAATTGTAGTAAGGTCTGTGTCCCTGGGCGGGATTTTCCGAGCCCGCTGGAGGCGGGTGTGATAGGCGGTGTGCGTGGAAAATATGGCGGGACCGCTTCACCACGATGAGAAGGCAGGTCGCCATCTTCTGCTCAGTCCCCCGACAGTGGGCCACGTTTCTCGCCATCAGTCAGCGGGGAGCTTGTTGTAACACATTAACATATAATTATAAGGCCATCCTGCCCAGGGTCTTGGAGCCGCTGTATCATCCGTCCACGGCAGCGGGAAAGCACCGCGATGTGCTTCACAACAGATACACAGGCGAGGAGCACATGGCGGCCTGCTGAGGGGGAGCTGGAGGTGAGTGAGCAGCAGAGTTCACCACAGCTCACCCATTGTTTACAGGCCTCAGGGGCACCAGGGGGCAGGGGCAACTGATGCCTCGCACCAGAGGTGACTGCTGGGGGGCAGGGGGGTGTCTGGGGGCAACTGATGCCTGGCACCAGAGGTGACTGCTGGGGGGCAGGGGCATGTCTGGGGGCAAGTGCAGGTCAGCCTCGGAGGCAACTGGTGAGAGGGGGGTTAAGTGCTGTCCTGGCACTGCATCCTGTACACAGGCAATCGAGGTGGGGAGTCAGGGTAAGTGAGGGAAGTGCCCATGCAGCAGGAACACCTGTATAAACTGACCATTCCTCTGCAACTGAGACAGTTCAGTGATATGATTGGGGTTGGGCTCCTAGCCTGCCCACTCACGCAAGCAATGTAGAGGCACCAAAGGGCCACCAAGCGATACCTACACCACCCACCCCCCGGCACTGACTGCGAGTCTGCCACCACTTCACTGGACTGCAGAGCAGTTGGACTGCACACGTTGTACAATCTCCTCACCAACACTGGCCATGTAGCAGTCACTGCTGGAGGTGCTCACAGCCCCTTGTAATCTCAGCATCCTGGTTAGGAGCTGTCTCCCTCATGTCGCAGACTGACAGGGCACCATGCAGCACACTCATCTCTGGCCATCCGAGGGGTGATCAGCTCTCTCCAGGAAGCATTAAGGGGCAGTCACACAGGGCCAGGAAAGGTGCTGAGTACAGCCATGATAACCACCTCTCTCTCTCTCTCTTGCTGCAGGAGGACCAGGTCAGGATCATGGATCCTGGTGACCTAGCTGTATGCCTGATGGCCTACAGAGAGCAGAGAAGACGGAGGAGAGAGTGACTGAGGCTCCTGGCTGCACAAAGGCAGTAGCAGCAACCTCATGAAGAAGGGGCAGCAGGGACTCCTGCACACACTGCCCAGGAGTGACAGTGAGCTGTGGCTGGTAGGCGCCAAGCGACACCCAGGGTCTATAGACACCGCCTGCCATTCCTGCAGATGACTGAGAACCAGTGTTGCCAAAGACTGCGCATGTCTAGGGACCTGGTCAGTCACATCTGCCACTTACTGCAGGACTTGGCACCACGGGGACATGAAGGGCATCCACTGCCAGTGGCTGTGAAAGTGACCGTGGCGCTCAATTTTTACACCAGTGGCTCCTTTCAGGGCTCCACAGGTGATCTCTGTGGGATATCACAAACCTCCACCCACAAATGTATCCATGGGGTCACGGACACCATCTTCGCAAAGGCACACAGCTCTGTGCATTTCGCCCGGGACCAGGAGAGCCAGGATACAAGAGTGATTGGATTTGCCCAGATCTCAGGTTTCCCACAGGTGCAGGGTTCCATCGACTGCACTGACATGGCGCTCAGATCTCCGTGGCAACAAGCAGACAACTATATCAACCGCAAGGGCTTCCATTCACTGATGTGCAGCTGGTGTGTGACCACCACAAACACATCCTGCAGGGTCTGTGCACGGTTCCCAGCGAGTGTGCACGACTCCTCCGTTCTCAGTCGGTCACGGATCCCTGACGTCTTCCAGGGTCCACAGAGGCTGCAGGGTTGTCTCCTGGGGGACAAGGGCCACCCACAGAGGCCGTGACTGATGAGACCCGTGCGGTAGCCTCAGACTGCAGCAGAGCGAAGGTATAACGAGGCTCAATCTGCAACTCGCAGCTTGGTGGAGCAGACCATCAGGATGCTGAAGATGTGGTTCCAGTGCCTGGACCTGTCTGGTGGAGCCCTGCAATACAGTCCACAGAGGGTGTCACACATCATCATCGTCTGCTGCACCCTTTATAACCTGGTGCTGCAATGGGGAGAGGAGCTGGCTGAGGGGGAGATGGAGGAGCTGGAGGTCTCCTTGGATGAGGGGGATGCTGTCGGGGACGAGGGTAAAGAGGTTCTCAAAGGCGACGATGATGAGGATCAGGCCCTCACACTGGCCAGATGAGGCAGGCGCACTTGGGAGGCCCTGATAGCTGCCAGATTTGTGGAGGATGATGACGAGATGCAGTGAGGAGACACCGTAGATCCTCACATCACAGCTGTGAATGTCTGACTCTGTCTGGTTTGTGGCAGCACCAATACCCTCTGTGATAAGGCTCCTGTCATGGAGACGCAGTGGAGGCCCTAATACTCACTCAATCGCAGGAGGATAATGATGACAGGCAGTGAGGACACTCCCTAAATCTTCACACTTTCTCTGTGAATGTCTGACTCCTGTCTGGCCGAGGGCAGCTCACTTGCGTTCTGTGATCAGGGTCATATCATGGAGACGCAGCAATGAAACTTTAGACATTTCTGATGCTGTGTCTGACTTCAGCACCTCAGCCCTTCAGGAGCACAGCATCAACATTCTGGCAGCAATGACCAGCACCATCGAGGTTCAGGCATCAGTAATGTGTCCAGGGAGTGTGAGGCTGGACCATCACTGTGGTGTGAAGGTTATAAACTGCACAGGGAAGAGGCCCTGGACTGAGACACCTGCCTTTATCTTGTGCAGGGGTCAAGGTTTCACATCTGAGTGACAGGAACACTGCTGATCAGAACAAGGAGCCACAGGCAGGGAGACATTCCTAGGAGTTTACTGACAATAGTGAACATTATGTACAAGTGATTAACACCCGTGGCCAGGCTGTGTAACTACATCTTCTTAACTGAGGTTGGCCTAAATAGCCAAGTGGTTATGGTACTGGGTTTATAACCCCAAGATCAAGAGTTCAAATCTCACAATGGCAAAACTATAAAACAATGTAACTTCATCTGAAACAGATGGAAATAGGTTTGTACTCGAAAGAGTTACATATTCTTAACATTCCTAACCCTGCCGCTATGTCTTGGTGCTCCCCGGACATCCACAGTGGAGGTGGGGGCAGCCTGCTGACTGTGACACCCTGTCTGTGATGACCTAGGTGGGTGTTCTCTGGAGGGCTGAGACCTGGTGGGCCCCGGCCTGCTTTCAGGGTCCTGCTGTGTGGCAGTGGCTCCCTCCTCAGCCTGTGGAGCTGGAGCTGCTGGGGTCACAGGAAGAGGGGATTCGGATGGGCCGGACACTCCCGGAGTCACCTGGGTGGATGGCCCCGGTGTGTGAACCTGCTGATCCTCCTCCCTATGGGTGCCCGAGGGCCCCTGGCTGACTCCTTGAGGAGAAGGAGTAGCTGGAGTGAGATCGAGCTGCCCCACACCCCTCTCATGTACACACTGCTGGAGGCCAACTATAGCATCAGTGATGGAGTTAAACCCACACAGCAGTGCAGGAGCAACGTCCTGGACCAAGGTCTCCATGGCGGCCGCCATCCCACCAGTGTTGACCTCGGTGCGTTGCAATGTCGGCGCTATCACCTCAGACTGAAGACAGACAGACTCCTCCATCGTGCCTTGCAATCTGAGGAATGCAGCAGACATCCCTTCCTGATGTTCCCGAGCTTGTCTTTGCAGCTCCAGCAACTGAGACATGACCGAGTCCAGAGGCTCCTCATCTGACTCGGACTCAGCAACGTTCTGACCTCCAGCAGCTCCTCCGAGTGCCGGGGACCTGGGAAGTCCCTGCCTCCACCTGCTGTGGATCAGACAGTGCGATGTGCTCACCAGATTGTGATCCTGAGGCTACTCTAAAGCTCGGTCCCACCGAGGTGTGTGTCTCTGCGCTGGTGGAGGGTGTGGGTGAGCTCAAAGGACTCATTGTTGAAGCAGGGGTCTGCAGTCTTTTCCACTTTGCTGGCCGTGTCTCCCAGACAGCGGGGGTGAGCTGGTGGTGACGGGTGCTTTGCTGGCGGCTGGAGTGATGCAACATCAGGGTGATGGCGAGCGGGTGAATGAGAGCCCACTCTCCATGGAAACGGTGTGTTTCCCACGAGTGAATATATAATGAGATGGGCTGGGAAAGTTACTGTGTGAAAACCCGCCATTTTCATCAGCAGGTAGGACTCAATTTTACCCAGCCACTACTGTACTGAGTGCAATTGTGGGAAAATTCAGCCCAATGTGTTTGGCTGTATGTGTCTTAATTGGATGAAAGCCAGCTAGTCTGGGTGCTTTGATATACAGTAGTTTTGAGATGTTAATTAGATAAACGTAAGTTAGTTAAAAGGTAAAGTGCAATTTGCATTTTTAAATAAACCATTCAAAAGAATGAGTAAAATTTTGCACCTAGCTGGGAGACGCCAAGCAATGTGTTTATATTACTCATAGAATTAGTGGGATGAATATAGTATTGTTAGATGTGACATTAGAAGCCTCGGATACCATGGTAACTTTACATTCAAAGGAAAAGCTAGGTATTGTGTGTGTACAGGTCAGAGGCATTTAAGATCGAACCAGCCTGTAAGCATACAGCTGTGTCTGCAAAAAAACCAAACTGAAAAGGAACCTTGTTTTGAATTTGTAAGGTCAAATGTGCTTTGCCTGGTGTCTGTTTAAAGTCTATGGGTTATTGTTGCCTTGGTGAAGATTTACCTGGGAGTGATTAATTTGGGGATTTGTTTAAAAGTTATTATGGCAGTAATTTGTAGACATGTGTATATGTTTAATTTGTTGTTAAATTAATAAATGTTTAATTTAGTTTCATATAAAAAAACCTCGAGGCTTGGTGGTTTTATTCCTGAATTCAGAGCTGCATCTCAAACATACCAATTGAAAATACAGCTTATGACAGTTGTTCAAGTTTCCCTCTGGGATTTAAACAACTCAGCCTTCACTAACTGCTGTGTCATAACTAGAGTCACAGTGAAAATTTAAAAAGAGTAGGAGCTGAAGAGGATATTCTGGGGAAGGTAACTGCCTAAGTGAGTTAAGAACAATGGGCTTAAAGATGAAAGAGATAAAAACATGTTTAAGGAAAAATTGAAAGCTGCATGGGTGGTGTGGCCATGTGATATCTTGAGGAATGTGCTGTGTGAGGACAAACCTGTGAAGTAAGTAGCCTTTAGCCAACCCAAACAAGCGTTTGCTTGGTCCAGAAAGCAAGGTTTTGGTACAAGTCTTGGATTTCCATTGTTGATTGAGAGGGAGAAAGAAGCCTGTGAATTACCTCCCTTTTAGCAACAGAGGGTGCCTTGCAGTAATATTACTGGATGTTTTATAGATTAAGAATCTTTTGGGATTGTTGCCTGCAAAAGGGTGTTTAATTGTGAGTCTAGCTAAGTCGAAAGCTTTTGGGAAATGTTATATTTAAAATCTCCAAAAATGCTAGTGGAATCTTTACTTCTGATTTCAGTACACATACGTTCTTATAATAAAAATACAAAATGGAAAATTGTTGCAATAGCTTGGCCAAGTTTCCCTTTGGGATTTTGTCAGCCCAGCAATTACCACCTGCCTTACCACAACCATGGGGACAGTAACTCTTAGGGTCAGTGTATGAATGGGAATGGTAACTCTAGGGGTCAGTGTGTTAATGGAGAAATTAACTCTAGGGGTGTCAGGAAGATATACTAATTTTCATAATGTTATTGGAATTTATTTAAAAGTAGAGTAATAGTGGGGTCTGTGCCTATGTGTGTGTGTGTGTGTGTGTGTGTGTGTGTGTGTGTATGTGTGTGTGTGTGTGTGTGTGTGTGTGTGTGTATGTGTGTGTGTGTGTGTGTGTGTGTGTGTGTGTGTGTGACTTAATTGAATTATAGGCAGCTGGTCCGAAGCCTTTAATGTAACAGAAGGTATGCTAGGTTTGAAATGTTATGTAGGTAAACATAGGTGTAAAGGGAATATTTGCATTTTAAATAAACTAGGCTAGATTTAATTCAAAAGAGGGAGGTGAAATGCATCACCTAGCCAGGAGAAGTTAAGAAACAGTGTGTTTATTTTTCTCAAAGATTATTGATAAAATTGGTACTTTGTTGGATTTTTATTATTAGAGAGGTAAAGTCTAAAGGCATAGTGAAACAATGGGAATTTGCATTCAAAGGGGAAAATATGTATAAAGGAGTGAACGTTGTGCGCAAGCGAAAGAATTCTAAGATCTAACAAGTCTATGCCTCAAACTGCTGTCTACAAGGAACTGAGGCTGGGAAAAACCCACTTTGAATTTGACTGTCCAGAGTATTGTGTGGTACTTTGCCTGGGTCTCTTAAAAACAATGTGTCTCCCTGTTGCCTTAATGGAGGTGTAACTGGAATTTAGATTAATTAGGGGATTTAGAAGTTATCATAATGGTAATTTATAGATCTATGTATGTGCTTAAAATCATTTCTTCTATTAATAAAGATTTAATTTAGTTTTGTAAGAAACCTGTAAGACTTGGTGGCCTTCTTTTACTGAATTCAAAGCCCACATCCTGAAATAAGTACAAATTGTAAATAGTTGTGGCAACTGCTTCAAGTTTCCCTCTAGGATTTGGGCAGTTTGGCATTTACCACTTGCCTGCCATGACAGAAATCGGGGGCTCCATGCGGGATATATTTGCGATTCCTTGATTGGTTTGGAGTTGGTGAATCTGAAGGTTACGAGTACGCGAAGCACTTTGAACTCAGGAGTTATGTGAGGTTTTTTTTTAAGAAATAGTGAGACTGCAATATGGCTTTCGCAGTTGCTCAGACTTGTCTGGGAGTTGAAGTTACAACTTTGGCTGATTTACAAAAGGTAAATAAAGTTAAATTAATGGAATTGGCGGGTAAATGTCAATTGGGATAACCTGCATGGAGCAAAGCAAGCAGACATAATTGAAGGGCAAGCACAGCATTTAACGTTGGAAGTGATACCTGACACCAGTGAGGTAGAGCTGGAGGTAATGAGTCTACGGCCAGAGGGCATAATCTCAGTGTAAGGGGGTCACCCATTTAAAACAGAGATGAAGAGGAAATTCTTCTCTCAGAGGGTAGTGAATCAGTGGAACTCTTTACCGCAGAGGGCTGTAGAGATTGGGTCATTAACTATATTCAAGGCTGAGATAGACTGATTTTTAATCAGTGAGGGAATTAAGGGTTATGGGGAAAAGGTAGGAAAGTGAAGTTGAGGATTATCAGGTCAGCCATGATCTCATTGAATGGCAGAGCAGACTCGATGGGCCGAATAGCCAACTTCTGCTCCTGAGTCTTATGGTCTAAGCAAAGGAAATGAAAAAACTTGAGCCAGAGGCAACGGAAACAGGAAAAGAAAAGGAAAGAGCAGGGAACAGGCAGAAAGGCAGGAGCGAGAAAGAAAACAGGAAAGGGGGTTAGAAATGGCGAGGTTAGAAAAGGATAGAGAGAAAAAGACAGAGAATTCCAGCTCAAATTGCTGGCAGTTAAAAAAGAGACACCAGGAGGTGAGTAAAGACTTAATTTCAGGTCCGAGCCCAGTGGGGAGATGTTTAAATTTGTACAAGCTCTTCCAAAGTTTGAGGAAAGAGATGTTGAAGCATTCTTTATTTCATTTGATAAGATAACTAAACAGGTGAAAGGGCCACAGGAAAACTGGACGTTATTATTACAGTCTAAGTTGGTGGGTCGAGAACATGAGGTTTGTGCTTTGCTGAGTGAAGAAATATCGGTGAACTATGATGTGGTGAAAAAGGCTATTTTGAGTGTATATGAGTTGGTTCCTGAGACATACAGGCAGAAATATAGGAGTGGGGGGAAACAGCCTGGGCAAACTTATATTGAGTTTGAGAGAGTAAAACAAAATAATTTTGACCAGTGAATATGGACATTAAAGATAGAGATGACGTGCAGATATGAGAGAGGGAGTACTGCACTGTCAGAGGGTCAGTACTGAGGGAGAGCCGCACTGTCGGAGGGTCAGTACTGAGGGAGTGCCGCACTGTCAGAGGATCAGTACTGAGGGAGTGCTGCACTGTCAGAGGGTCAGTACTGAGGGAGTACTGCACTGTCAGAGGGTCAGTACTGAGGGAGAGCCGCACTGTCGGAGGGTCAGTACTGAGGGAGTGCTGCACTGTCAGAGGGTCAGTACTGAGGGAGTGCTGCACTGTCAGAGGGTCATTACTGAGGGAGTGCCGCACTGTCAGAGGGTCAGTACTGAGGGAGTGCTGCACTGTCGGAGGGTCAGTACTGAGGGAGTGCTGCACTGTCAGAGGATCATTACTGAGGGAGTGCCGCACTGTCAGAGGGTCAGTACTGAGGGAGTGCTGCACTGTCAGAGGGTCAGTACTGAGGGAGTGCTGCACTGTCGGAGGGTCAGTACTGAGGGAGTATTGCACTGTCAGAGGATCAGTACTGAGGGAGAGCCGCACTGTCGGAGGGTCAGTACTGAGGGAGTATTGCACTGTCAGAGGATCATTACTGAGGGAGTGCCGCACTGTCAGAGGGTCAGTACTGAGGGAGTGCTGCACTGTCAGAGGGTCAGTACAGAGGGAGTGCCGCACTGTTGGAGGGTCAGTACTGAGGGAGTGCTGCACTGTCGGAGGGTCAGTACTGAGGGAGTCCCGCACTGTCGGAGGGTCAGTACTGAGGGAGTGCTGCACTGTCAGAGGATCAGTACTGAGGGAGTCCCGCACTGTCGGAGGGTCAGTACTGAGGAAGTGCTGCAGTGTTGGAAAGCCATGCTTCAAATGAGGTGCACACTGAGGACAATTATTTTGCTTGTCAGACACATACTGTCGATTCGTCAAGTAAGAACATAGAGACTATGTGTCGCCTGCAAGGGCTACCATTGTCCGATGTTGCTCCCACCCACTTTCGGTAGGTTCATCTTCCACCATCCATAAGCCTGCTTCATCCACCTCTTGACTGGAGTAATGCAAGTCTCTCCTGACTGCCTCACATCCTTCATAAATTCACCATCCCCAAAACTCTGCTTCAACATCCCTTAATCCATAGCAAGCCCATCCTCCGATTGCTGCTGTGCTCAGTAACCTACACTAGCTCCTGGTTAAACAAAGTCTGGAATTTAAAATTCCCATCCTTGTTTTCAAATCACTTCATGGCCTCTCCCCTCCCTCTCTCTGTAACCTCCTCCAGCCCCTACAACCCTCCCTATCTCTGTAACCTCCTCCAGCCCCTACAACCCTCCCTATGTCTGTAACCTCCTCCAGCACCTACAACCCTCCCTATGTCTGTAACCTCGTCCAGCACCTACACCCCTCCCTATCTCTGTAACCTCCTCCAGCACCTACACCCCTCCCTATCTCTGTAACATCCTCCAGCCCCTACACCCCTCCCTATCTCTGTAACCCCTCCAGCCCCTACACCCCTCCCTATCTCTGTAACCTCCTCCAGCCCCTACAACCCTCCCTATCTCTGTAACCTCCTCCAGCCCCCTACACCCCTCCCTATCTCTGTAACCTCCTCCAGCCCCTACACCCCTCACTATCTCTGTAACCTCCTCCAGCACCTACACCCCTCACTATCTCTGTAACCTCGTCCAGCCCCTACACCCCTCCCTATCTCTGTAAACACCTCCAGCCCCTACACTCCTCCCTATCTCTGTAACCTCCTCCAGCCCCCTACAACCCTCCCTATCTCTGTAAACTCCTCCAGCACCGACACCCCTCCCTATCTCTGTAACCTCCTCCAGCACCTACACCCCTCCCTATCTCTGTAACCTCCTCCAGCACCTACAACCCTCCCTATCTCTGTAACCTCTTCCAGCACCTACACCCCTCCCTATCTCTGTAACCTCCTCCAGCACCTACACCCCTCCCTATCTCTGTAACCTCCTCCAGCACCTACAACCCTCCCTATCTCTGTAACCTCCTCCAGCACCTACACCCCTCCCTATCTCTGTAACCTCCTCCAGCACCTACACCCCTCCCTCTCTCTGTAACCTCCTCCAGCCCGTACACCCCTCCCTATCTCTGTAACCTCCTCCAGCACCTACACCCCTCCCTATCTCTGTAACCTCCTCTAGTCACTACAACCCTCACTATCTCTGTAACCTCCTCCAGCCCCTACACCCGTCCCTATCTCTGTAACCTCCTCCAGCCCCTAAACCCCTCCCTATCTCTGTAACCTCCTCCAGCACCTACACCCCTCCCTATCTCTGTAACCTCCTCCAGCACCTACAACGCTCCCTATCTCTGTAACCTCCTCCAGCACCTACACCCCTCCCTATCTCTGTAACCTCCTCCAGCACCTACACCCCTCCCTATCTCTGTAACCTCCTCCAGCACCTACAACCCTCCCTCTCTCTGTAACATCCTCCAGCCCCTACACCCCTCCCTATCTCTGTAACCCCTCCAGCCCCTACACCCCTCCCTACCTCTGTAACCTCCTCCAGACCCTACAACCCTCCCTATCTCTGTAACCTCCTCCAGCCCCCTACACCCCTCCCTATCTCTGTAACCTCCTCCAGCCCCTACAACGCTCACTATCTCTGTAACCTCCTCCAGCACCTACACCCCTCACTATCTCTGTAACCTCGTCCAGCCCCTACACCCCTCCCTATCTCTGTAAACACCTCCAGCCCCTACACCCCTCCCTATCTCTGTAACCTCCTCCAGCCCCCTACAACCCTCCCTATCTCTGTAAACTCCTCCAGCACCTACACCCCTCCCTATCTCTGTAACCTCCTCCAGCACCTACACCCCTCCCTATCTCTGTAACCTCCTCCAGCACCTACAACCCTCCCTATCTCTGTAACCTCCTCCAGCACCTACACCCCTCCCTATCTCTGTAACCTCCTCCAGCACCTACACCCCTCCCTATCTCTGTAACCTCCTCCAGCACCTACAACCCTCCCTATCTCTGTAACCTCCTCCAGCACCTACACCCCTCCCTATCTCTGTAACCTCCTCCAGCACCTACACCCCTCCCTCTCTCTGTAACCTCCTCCAGCCCGTACACCCCTCCCTATCTCTGGAACCTCCTCCAGCACCTACACCCCTCCCTATCTCTGTAACCTCCTCTAGTCACTACAACCCTCACTATCTCTGTAACCTCCTCCAGCCCCTACACCCGTCCCTATCTCTGTAACCTCCTCCAGCCCCTACACCCCTCCCTATCTCTGTAACCTCCTCCAGCACCTACACCCCTCCCTATCTATGTAACCTCCTCCAGCACCTACACCCCTCCCTATCTCTGTAACCTCCTCCAGCACCTACACCCCTCCCTATCTCTGTAACCTCCTCCAGCACCTACAACGCTCCCTATCTCTGTAACCTCCTCCAGCACCTACAACCCTCCCTCTCTCTGTAACCTCCTCCAGCCCGTACACCCCTCCCTATCTCTGTAACCTCCTCCAGCACCTACACCACTCCCTATCTCTGTAACCTCCTCTAGTCACTACAACCCTCACTATCTCTGTAACCTCCTCCAGCCCCTACACTCGTCCCTATCTCTGTAACCTCCTCCAGCCCCTACAACACTCCCTATCTCTGTAACATTCCCCAGCCCCTACAACCCTCCCTATCTCTGTAACCTCCTCCAGCCCCTACAACCCTCCCTATCACTGCAACCTCCTCCAGCCCCTACAACACTCCCTATCTCTGTAATCTCCTCCAGTCCCTACAACACTCCCTATCTCTGTAACCTCCTCCAGCCCCTACACCCCTCCCTCTCTCTGTAACCTCCTCCAGCCCGTACACCCCTCCCTATCTCTGTAACCTCCTCCAGCCCCTACACCCCTCCCTCTCTCTGTAACCTCCTCCAGCCCGTACGCCCCTCCCTCTCTCTGTAACCTCCTCCAGCCCCTACAACCCTCCCTATCTCTGTAACTCCTCCAGACCCGACAACCCTCCCTATCTCTGTAACCTCCTCCAGCCCCTACAACCCTCCCTATCTCTGTAACCAACTCCAGCCCGTACAACCCTCCCTATCTCTGTAACCTCCTCCAGTCCCTACAACACTCCCTATCTCTGTAAACTCCTCCAGTCCCTACAACCCTCCCTATCTCTGTAACCTCCTCCAGCCCCTACAAGCCTCCCTACCTCTGTAACCTCCTCCAGCCGCTACACCCCTCCCTATCTCTGTAACCACCTCCAGCCCCTACACCCCGCCCTATCTCTGTAACCACCTCCAGCCCCTACACCCCTCCCTATCTCTGTAACCACCTCCAGACCCTACACCCCTCCCTATCTCTGTAACATCCTCCAGCCCCTACACCCCTCCCTATCTCTGTAACCTCCTCCAGCACCAACAACCCTCCCTATCTCTGTAACCTCCTCCAGTCCCTACAACCCTCCCTATCTCTGTAACCTCCTCCAGTCCCTACAACCCTCCCTATCTCTATAACCTCCTCCACCCCCTACAACCCTCCCTATCTCTGTAACCTCCTCCAGCCCCTACAACCCTCCCTATCTCTGTAACCTCCTCCAGCCTCCTACACCCCTCCCTAACTCTGTAACCTCCTCCAGCCCCTACACCCTCCCTATCTCTGTAACCTCCTCCAGCCCCTACAACCCTCCCTATCTCAGTAACCTCCTCCAGTCACTACACCCCTCCCTATCTCTGTAACCTCCTCCAGCCCCGACAACCCTCCCTATCACTGTTACATCGTCCAGCACCTAAACCCCTCCCTATCTCTGTAACATCCTCCAGCTCCTACAACCCTCCCTATCTCGACGACAGACTGTAAATGACCTACACTGGCTCCTGGTTAAACAACGTTTCAAATCAGTTCATGGCCTCTCCCCTCCCTATCTCTGTAACCTCCTCCAGCACCAACACCCCTCCCTATCTCTGTAACCTCCTCCAGTCCCTACACGCCTCCCTATCTCTGCAAAGTCCTCCAGACCAAACAAAACTCCCTATCTCTGTAACCTCATCCAACCACTGCAACCCTCCGTATCTCTGTAACCTCCTCCAGCCCCTACAACCCTCCCTATCTCTGTAACCTCCTCCAGCCCCTACACCCCTCCCTAACTCTGTAACCACCTCCAGCCCCCTACAACCCTCCCTATCCCTGTAAACTCCTCCAGCGCCCTACAACACTCACTATCTCTGTAACATCCTAGAGCCCCTACAACCCTCCCTAACTCTGTAACCTCCTCCAGTTCCTACACACCTCCCTATCTCTGTAACCTCCTCCTGCACCTACAACCCTCCCCATCTCTGTAACCGCCTCCAGGCCCTACAACCCTCCCTATCTCTGTAACGTCCGGCAGCCTCTACAACCCTCCCTATCTCTGTAACCTCCTCCAGTCCCACAATTCTATCTCTGTAATCTCCGCCAGGCCCTATACCCCTCCCTATCTCTGTAACCTCCTCCAGCCCCTGCAACAATCCCTATCTCTGTAACCTCCTCCAGCCTCTACAACCCTCCCTATCTCTGTAACCTCCTCCAACCCCTACAACCCTCCCTATCTCTGTAACCAACTCCAGCCCGTACAACCCTCCCTATCTCTGTAACCTCCTCCAGTCCCTACAACACTCCCTATCTCTGTAAACTCCTCCAGTCCCTACAACCCTCCCTATCTCTGTAACCTCCTCCAGCCCCTACAAGCCTCCCTACCTCTGTAACCTCCTCCAGCCGCTACACCCCTCCCTATCTCTGTAACCACCTCCAGCCCCTACACCCCGCCCTATCTCTGTAACCACCTCCAGCCCCTACACCCCTCCCTATCTCTGTAACCACCTCCAGACCCTACACCCCTCCCTATCTCTGTAACATCCTCCAGCCCCTACACCCCTCCCTATCTCTGTAACCTCCTCCAGCACCAACAACCCTCCCTATCTCTGTAACCTCCTCCAGTCCCTACAACCCTCCCTATCTCTGTAACCTCCTCCAGTCCCTACAACCCTCCCTATCTCTATAACCTCCTCCACCCCCTACAACCCTCCCTATCTCTGTAACCTCCTCCAGCCCCTACAACCCTCCCTATCTCTGTAACCTCCTCCAGCCTCCTACACCCCTCCCTAACTCTGTAACCTCCTCCAGCCCCTACACCCTCCCTATCTCTGTAACCTCCTCCAGCCCCTACAACCCTCCCTATCTCAGTAACCTCCTCCAGTCACTACACCCCTCCCTATCTCTGTAACCTCCTCCAGCCCCGACAACCCTCCCTATCACTGTTACATCGTCCAGCACCTAAACCCCTCCCTATCTCTGTAACATCCTCCAGCTCCTACAACCCTCCCTATCTCGACGACAGACTGTAAATGACCTACACTGGCTCCTGGTTAAACAACGTTTCAAATCAGTTCATGGCCTCTCCCCTCCCTATCTCTGTAACCTCCTCCAGCACCAACACCCCTCCCTATCTCTGTAACCTCCTCCAGTCCCTACACGCCTCCCTATCTCTGCAAAGTCCTCCAGACCAAACAAAACTCCCTATCTCTGTAACCTCATCCAACCACTGCAACCCTCCGTATCTCTGTAACCTCCTCCAGCCCCTACAACCCTCCCTATCTCTGTAACCTCCTCCAGCCCCTACACCCCTCCCTAACTCTGTAACCACCTCCAGCCCCCTACAACCCTCCCTATCCCTGTAAACTCCTCCAGCGCCCTACAACACTCACTATCTCTGTAACATCCTAGAGCCCCTACAACCCTCCCTAACTCTGTAACCTCCTCCAGTTCCTACACACCTCCCTATCTCTGTAACCTCCTCCTGCACCTACAACCCTCCCCATCTCTGTAACCGCCTCCAGGCCCTACAACCCTCCCTATCTCTGTAACGTCCGGCAGCCTCTACAACCCTCCCTATCTCTGTAACCTCCTCCAGTCCCACAATTCTATCTCTGTAATCTCCGCCAGGCCCTATACCCCTCCCTATCTCTGTAACCTCCTCCAGCCCCTGCAACAATCCCTATCTCTGTAACCTCCTCCAGCCTCTACAACCCTCCCTATCTCTGTAACCTCCTCCAACCCCTACAACACTCCCTATCTCTGTAATCTCCTCCAGTCCCACAATTCTATCTGTGTAACCTCCTCCAGCCCATACAATCCACCCTATCTCTGTAACCTCCTCCAGAACCACAAACCTCCCTATCTCTGGAAAATCTACTCCAGCCACAACAACCCACCCTATCTCTGTAACCTCCTCCAGTCCCTACACGCCTCCCTATCTCTGTAACCTCCTCCAGCACCTACAACCCTCCCCATCTCTGTAACCGCCTCCAGGCCCTACAACTCTCCCTATCTCTGTAACCTCCTCCAGCCCCTACAACCCTCCCTATCTCTGTAACATCCTCCAGTCCCACAATTCTATCTCTGTAACCTCCTCCAGCCCATACAACCCTCCCTATCTCTGTACCCTCCTCCAGACGCAAAAACCTCCCTATCTCTGGAAAATCTCCTCCAGCCCCAACAACCCACCCTATCTCTGTAACCTCCTCCAGCCATAACAAACCCTCCCTATCTCTGTAACCTCCTCCAGCCCCCTACAACCCTCCCTTACTCTGTAACCTCCTCCAGCCCCTACACCGCTCCCTATCTCTGTAACCTCCTCCGGCCGCTACAACCATCCCTATCTCTGTAACCTCCTCCAGTCCCTACACCCCTCCCTATCTCTGTAACCTTCACCAGCCCCTACAACCCTCCCAATCTCTCTAACCTCCTCCAGTCCCTACAAAACTCCCTATTTCTGTAACCTCCTCCAGCACCGACAACCCTCCCTATCTCTGTATCTCCTCCAGTCTCTACAACCATCCCTATCTCGGTAACCTCCTCCAGCCCCTACAAACCTCCCTATTTCTGTAACCTCCTCCAGCACCTACAACCCTCCCTATCTCTGTATCTCCTCCAGTCTCTACAACCCTCCCTATCTCTGTAACCACCTCCAGCACCTACAACACTCCCTATCACTGTAACCTACTCCAGCCCCAACAACATTCCGTATCTCTGTAACCTCCTCCAGACCCACAGACCCCCAATCTCTGTAAAATCTCCTCCAGCCACAACAACCCTCCCTATCTCTGTGACGTCCTCCAGCCCCTACAACCCTCCCCATCACTGTAACCTCCTCCAGGCCCTACAACACTCCCTATCTCTGTAACCTCCTCCAGCCCCTACACCCGTCCCGATCTCTGTAACCTGCTCCAGCCCCTACAACTCTCCCTATCTCTGTAACGTCCTCCAGCCACTACACCCCTTCCTATCTCTGTAACCTCCTCGAGCCCCTACACCCCTCCCTATCTCTGTAACCTCCTCCAGCCCCTACATCCGTCCCGATCTCTGTAACCTGCTCCAGCCCCTACAACCCTCCCTATCTCTGTAACCTCCTCCAGCCCCTACACCCCTCCCTATCTCTGTAACCACCTACAGCCCCTACAACCCTCCCTATCTCTGCAAACTTCTCCAGTCCCTACAACCCTCCCTATCTCTGTAACCTCCTCCAGCCCCTACAACCCTTTCTATCTCTGTAAACTCCTCCAGCCCCTACAAACCTCCCTTTCTCTGTAACATCCTCCAGTCCCCCAACTCTCCCCATCTCTGTAACATCCCCCAGCCCCTACAACCCTCCCTATCTCTGTAACCTCCTTCAGTCACTGCACCCCTCCCTTTCTCTGTAATCTCATCCAGCCCCTACAACCCTCCCTATTTCTGTAACCTCCTCCAGCCTCTTCAAACCTCCCTATCTCTGTAACCTCCTCCAGCCCCTATAGCCCTCCCTATCTCTGTAACCACCTCCTGCCCCGACAACCCTCCCTATCTCTGTAACCTCCTCCAGCCCCTACACCCCTCCCTAACTCTGTAACGTCCTCCATCCACTACAACCCTCCCTATCTCTGTAACCTCCTCCAGTCACTACACACCTCCCTATCTCTATAACCTCCTGCAGCCCCTACACCCCTCCCTATATCTGTAACCTCCTCCAGCCCCTACAACCCTCCCCAATTCAGCAACCTCCTCCAGCCCCTACAACCCTCCCTATCTCAGTAACCTCCTCCAGTCCCTACAAACCTCCCTATCTCTGTAACCTCCTCCAGCCCCTACCCCCTCCCTATCTCTGTAACCTCCTCCAGTCCCTACACCCCTCCCTATCTCTGTAACCTCATCCAACCCCTGCACCCCTCCCTATCTCTGTAACCTCCTCCTACCCTCCAACCCCTACACCCCTCCCTATCTCTGTAACCTTCTACAGTCCCTACAACCCTCCCTATCTCTGTAACCTCCTCCAGCCCCCTCCAACCCTCCCTTACTCTGTAACCTCCTCCAGCCCCTGCACCCCTCCCTATCTCTGTAACCTCCTCCAGCCCCTATAACCCTCCCTATCTCTGTAAACTCCTACGGCCCCTACAACCCTCCCTATCTCTGTAACCTCCTCCAGCCCCTACAACACTCCGTATCTCTGTAACCTCCTCCAGACCCACAGCCTTCCCTATCTGTGTAAAATCTACCCAGCCCCAACAACCCTCCCTATCTCTGTAACCTCCTCCAGCCCCTACAAACCTCCCTATCTCAGTAAAGGCCTCCAGCCCCTACAACCCACCCTATCTCTGTAACCTCATCCAGCCCCTACAAACCTCCTTCTCTCTGTAAACTCCTCCAGCCCCTACACGCCTCCCTATCTATGTAACCTCCTCCAGCCCCTACAAACCTCACCATCTCTGTCAACTACTCCAGGCCCGACAACCCTCCCTATCTCTGTGACCTTCTCCAGCCCCTTCAACACTCCCTATCTCTGTAACCTCCTCCAGCCCCTACACCCCTCCCTATCTCTGTAACCTCCTCCTGCCCCGACAACCCTCCCTATCTCTGTAACCTCCTCCAGCCCCTACACCTCTCCCTATCTCTGTAACGTCCTCCATCCCCTACAACCCTCCCTATCTCTGTAATCTCCTCCAGCCACTACAGACCTCCCTATCTCTGTAACCTCCTGCAGCCCCTACACCCCTCCCTATATCTGTAACCTGCTCCAGCCCCTACAACCCTCCCCAATTCTGTAACCTCCTCCAGCCCCTACAACCCTCCCTATCTCTGTAACCTCCTCCAGTCCCTACAAACCTCCCTATCTCTGTAACCTCCTCCAGCCCCTACTCCCTCCCTATCTCTGTAACCTCCTCCAGGCCCTACACCCCTCCCTATCTCTGTAAACTCATCCAACCCCGGCACCCCTCCCTATCTCTGTAACCTCCTCCAACCCTCCAACCCCTACACCCCTCCCTATCTCTGTAAACTCCTACAGCCCCTACAACCCTCCCTATCTCTGTAACCTCCTCCAGCCCCTACAAACCTCCCTATCTCAGTAAACGCCTCCAGCCACTACAACCCACCCTATCTTTGTGACCTCCTCCAGCCCCTCCATCCTCCCTATCTCTGTAACCTGCTCCAGCCCTTACAACCCTCCCTATCTCTATAACCTCCTCCAGCCCCTACAACCCTCCCTATCTCTGTAACCTCCTCCAGCCCCTACAAACCTCCTTCTCTCTGTAAACTCCTCCAGCCCCTACACGCCTCCCTATCTATGTAACCTCCTCCAGCCCCTACAAACCTCACCATCTCTGTAACCTCTTCCAGGCCCTACAACCTTCCCTATCTCTGTAACCTCCTCCAGCCCCTTCAACACTCCCTATCTCTGTAACCTCCTCCAGCCCCTACACCCCTCCCTATCTCTGTAACCTCCTCCAGCCCCTACACCCCTCCCTATCTCTGTAACCTCCTCCTGCCCCGACAACCCTCACTATCTCTGTAACCTCCTCCAGGCCCTACAATCCTCCCTATCTCTGTAACCTCCTTCAGCCCCTACACCCCTCCCTATCTCTGTAACCTCCTCCAGCCCCTACATCCCTCCCTATCTCTGTAACGTCCTCCCGCCACTACAGACCTCCCTATCTCTGTAACCTCCTGCAGCACCTACACCCCTCCCTATATCTGTAACCTCCTCCAGCCCCTACAACCCTCCCCAAATCTGTAACCTCCTCCAGCCCCTACAACCCTCCCTATCTCTGTAACCTCCTCCAGTCCATGCAAACCTCCTTATCTCTGTAACCTCCTCCAGCCCCTACCCCCCTCCCTATCTCTGTAACCTCCTCCAGGCCCTACACGCCTCCCTAACTCTGTAACTTCCTCCAGCTCCTATACCCGTCCCTATCTCTGTATCCTCCTCCAGCCCCAACTTCCCTCCCTATCTCTGTAGCCTGCTCCAGCCCCCTACAACCCTCCCTATCTCTGTAACCTCATCCAGCCCCTACACCCCTCCCTATCTCTGTAAACTCCTCCAGCCTCTACAACCCTCCCCAATTCAGTAAACTCCCCAGGCACCGACAACCCTCCCTATCTCTGTAACCTCCTCCAGGCCCTACACACCTCCCTATCTCTGTAACCTTCTACAGTCCCTACAACCCTCCCTATCACTGTAACCTCCTCCAGCCCCCTCCAACCCTCCCTAAGTCTGTAAGCTCCTACAGCCCCTGCACCCCTCCCTATCTCTGTAACCTCCTCCAGCCCCTACAACCCTCCCTATCTCTGTAAACTCCTACAGCCCCTACAACCCTCCGTATCGCTGTAACCTCTCCAGCCCCTACAACATTCCGTATCTCTGTAACCTCCTCCAGACCCACAGCCTTCCCAATCTCTGTAAAATCTATCCAGCCCCAACAACCCTCCTTATCTCTGTAACCTCCTCCAGCCCCTATAAACCTCGCTATCTCTGTAAAATCCTACAGCCCCTACAACCCTCCCTATTGCTGTAACCTCTTCCAGCACCTACAACATTCCGTATCTCTGTAAACTCCGCCAGACCCACAGCCTTCCGTATCTCTGTAAAATCAATCCAGCCCCAACAACCCTCCCTATCTCTGTAACCTCCTCCAGCCCCTACAAACCTGCCTATCTCAGTAAACGCCTCCAGCCGCCTACAACCCACCCTATCTTTGTAACATCCTCCAGCCCCTAAAACCCTCCCTATCTCTGTAACCTCCTCCAGCCCCTACAAAACTCCCTCTCTCTGTAAACTCCTCCAGCCTCTACACGCCTCCCTATCTATGTAAACTCCTCCAGCCCCTACAAACCTCACCATCTCTGTAACCTCCTCCAGGCCCTACAACCCTCCCTATCTCTGTAACCTCCTCCAGCCACTGCACCCCTCCCTATCTCTGCAACCTCCTCCAGCCCCTACACCCCTCCCTATCTCTGTAACCTCCTCCAGCCCCTACACCCCTCCCTATCTCTGTAACCTCCTCCTGCCCCGACAACCCTCCCTATCTCTGTAACCTCCTCCAGCCCCTACACCCCTCCCTATCTCTGTAACGTCCTCCATCCCCTACAACCCTCCCTATCTCTGTAACCTCCTCCAGCCAATACACACCTCCCTATCTCTGTAACCTCCTGCAGCCCCTACACCCCTCCCTATATCTGTAACCTCCTCCAGTCACTACACCCCTCCCTATCTCTGTAACCTCCTCCAGTCCCTACAAACCTCCCTATCTCTGTAACCTCCTCCAGCCCCTACCCCACTCCCTATCTCTGTAACCTCCTCCAGCCCCTACACCCCTCCCTATCTCTGTAACCTCCTCCAGTCCCTACAAACCTCCCTATGTCTGTAACCTCCTCCAGCCCCTACCCCACTCCCTATCTCTGTAACCTCCTCCAGGCCCTACACCCCTCCCTATCTCTGTAACCTCATCCAACCCCTGCACCCCTCCCTATCTCTGTAACCACCTCCAACCCTCCAACTCCTACACCCCTCCCTATCTCTGTAACCTTCTACAGTCCCTACAACCCTCCCTATCTCTGTAACCTCCTCCAGCCCCCTCCAACCCTCCCTTACTCTGTAACCACCTCCAGCCCCTGCACCCCTCCCTATCTCTGTAACCTCCTCCAGGCCCTGAAACCCTCCCTATCTTTGTAAACTCCTACTGTCCCTACAACCCTCCCTATCTCTGTAACCTCCTCCAGCCCCTACAACACTCCGTATCTCTGTAACCTCCTCCAGACCCACAGCCTTCCCTATCTCTGTAAAATCTATCCAGCCCCAACAACCCTCCCTATCTCTGTAACCTCCTCCAGCCCCTACAAACCTCCCTATCTCAGTAAACGCCTCCAGCCCCTACAACCCACCCTATTTTTGTAACCTCCTCCAGCCCCTGCAACCCTCCCCATCTCTGTAACCTGCTCCAGCCCCTACAACCCTCCCTATCTCTGTAACCTCCAGCCCCTACAACCTTCCCTATCTCTGTAACCTCCTCCAGCCCCTACAAACCTCCTTCTCTCTGTAAACTCCTCCAGCCCCTACAACCCTCCCGATCTCTGTAACCTCCTCCAGATTCAACAAACACTCCCTATCTCTGTAACCTCCTCCAGGCCCTACACCCCTCCCTATCTCTGTAACCTCATCCAACCCCTGCACCCCTCCCTATCTTTGTAACCTCCTCCAACCCCTAAACCCCTCCCTATCTCTGTAACTTTCTACAGTCCCTACAACCCTCCCTATCTCTGTAACCTCCTCCAGCCCCCTCCAACCCTCCCTAACTCTGTAACCTCCTCCAGCCCCTGCACCCCTCCCTATCTCTGTAACCTCCTCCAGCCCCTATAACCCTCCCTATCTCTGTAAACTCCTACGGCCCCTACACCCCTCCCTATCTCTGTAACCTCCTCCAGCTGCTACTACACTCCGTATCTCATTACCTCCTCCAGACCCACAGCCTTCCCTATCTCTGTAAAATCTATCCAGCCCCAACAACCCTCCCTATCTCTGTAACCTCATCCAGCCCCTACAAACCTCCTTCTCTCTGTAAACTCCTCCAGCCCCTACACGCCTCCCTATCTATGTAACCTCCTCCAGCCTCTACAAACCTCACCATCTCTGTAACCTCCTCCAGGCCCTACAACCCTCCCTATCTCTGTAACCTCCTCCAGCCCCTTCAACACTCCCTATCTCTGTAACCTCCTCCAGCCCCCACACCCCTCCCTATCTCTGTAACCTCCTCCAGCCCCTACACCCCTCCCTATCTCTGTAACCTCCTCCTGCCCCGACAACCCTCACTATCTCTGTAACCTCCTCCTGGCCCTACAATCCTCCCTATCTCTGTAACCTCCTCCAGCCCCTACACCCCTCCCTATCTCTGTAACCTCCTCCAGCCCCTACACCCTTCCCTATCTCTGTAATGTCCTCCATCCCATACAACCCTCCCTATCTCTGTAATCTCCTCCCGCCACTACACACCTCCCTATCTTGTAACCTCCTGCAGCCCCTACACGCCTCCCTATATCTGTAACCTCCTCCTGCCCCTACAACCCTCCCCAATTCTGTAACCTCCTCCAGCCCCTACAACCCTCCCTATCTCTGTAACATCCTCCAGTCCCTACAAACCTCCCTATCTCTGTAACCTCCTCCAGCCCCTACCCCCCTCCCTATCTCTGTAACCTCCGCCAGGCCCTACACGCCTCCCTAACTCTGTAACCTCCTCCAGCTCCTACACCCCTCCCTATCTCTGTATCCTCCTCCAGCCCCTACTTCCCTCCCTATCTCTGTAACCTCCTCCAACCCCTAAACCCTCTCTGTTACCTCCTCCAGCCCCTACCCCTGCCTATCTCTGTAACTGCCTCCAGCCCCTACAACCCTCCCTATCTCTGTAACCTCTTCCAGCCCCTACCCCTCCCTATCTCTGTAAATTCCTCCAGCCCCTACAACCCTCCCTATCTCTGTAACCTCCTCCAGCCCCTACCCCTCCCTATCTCTGTAACTTCCTCCAGCACCTACAACCCTCCCTATCTCTGTAACCTCCTCCAGACCCTACACCCCTCCCTCTCTGTGACCTCCTCCAGCACCTACAACCCTCCCTATCTCTGTAACCTCCTCCAGCACCTACAACGCTCCCTATTTCTGTAACCTCCTCCAGTCCCTACACCCCTCCCTATCTCTGTAACCTCCTCCAGTCCCTACAACTCTCCCTATCTCTGTAACCTCCTCCAGCCTGGCCCCCCTCCCTATCTCTGTAACATCTTCCAGTCCCATACACAACTCCCTCTCTCTGTAACCTCCTCCAGTCCCTACACCCCTCCCTCTCTGTAACCTCCTCCAGCACCTACAACCCTCCCTATCTCTGTAACCTCCTGCAGCCCCTACAACCCTCCCTATCTCTGTAATCTCCTCCAGCCCCTACACCCCTCCCTATCTCTGTAACCTCCTCCTGCCCCGACAACCCTCACTATCTCTGTAACCTCCTCCTGGCCCTCCAATCCTTCCTATCTCTGTAACCTCCTCCAGCCCCTACACCCCTCCCTATCTCTGTAACCTCCTCCAGCCCCTACACCCTTCCCTATCTCTGTAACGTCCTCCATCCCATACAACCCTCCCTATCTCTGTAACCTCTTCCCGCCACTACACACCTCCCTATCTCTGTAACCTGCTGCAACCCCTACACCCCTCCCTATATCTGTAACCTCCTCCAGCCCCTACAACCCTCCCCAATTCTGTAACCTCCTCCAGCCCCTACAACCCTCCCTATCTCTGTAAACTCCTCCAGTCCCTACAACCCTCCCTATCTGTGTAACCTCCTCCAGCCCCTACCCCCCTCCCTATCTCTGTAACCTCCTCCAGGCCCTACACGCCTCCCTAACTCTGTAACATCCTCCAGCTACTACACCCCTCCCTATCTCTGTATCCTCCTCCAGCCCCTACTTCCCTCCCTATCTCTGTAACCTTCTACAGTGCCTACAACCCTCCCTATCTCTGTAACCTCCTCCAGCCCCCTCCAACCCTCCCTTACTCTGTAACCACCTCCAGCCCCTGCACCCCTCCCTATCTCTGTAACCTCCTCCAGGCCCTGAAACCCTCCCTATCTCTGTAAACTCCTACTGTCCCTACAACCCTCCCTATCTCTGTAACCTCCTCCAGCCCCTACAACAATCCGTATCACTGTAACCTCCTCCAGACCCACAGCCTTCCCTATCTCTGTAAAATCTATCCAGCCCCAACAACCCTCCCTATCTCTGTAACCTCCTCCAGCCCCTACAACCCTCCCTATCTCAGTAAACGCCTCCAGCCCCTACAACCCACCCTATTTTTGTAACCTCCTCCAGCCCCTGCAACCCTCCCCATCTCTGTAACCTGCTCCAGCCCCTACAACCCTCCCTATCTCTGTAACCTCCAGCCCCTACAACCTTCCCTATCTCTGTAACCTCCTCCAGCCCCTACAAACCTCCTTCTCTCTGTAAACTCCTCCAGCCCCTACACGCCTCCCTATCTATGTAACCTCCTCCAGCCCCTACAAACCTCCTTCTCTCTGTAAACTCCTTCAGCCCCTACACGCCTCCCTATCTATGTAACCTCCTCCAGCCCCTACAAACCTCACCATCTCTGTAACCTCCTCCAGGCCCTACAACCCTCCCGATCTCTGTAACCTACTCCAGCCCCTTCAACACTCCCTATCTCTGTAACCTCCTCAAGCCCCTACACCCCTCCCTATCTCTGTAACCTCCTCCAGCCCCTACACCCCTCCCTATCTCTGTAACCTCCTCCTGCCCCGACAACCCTCACTATCTCTGTAACCTCCTCCAGGCCCTACAATCCTCCCTATCTCTGTAAACTCCTTCAGCCCCTACACCCCTCCCTATCTCTGCAACCTCCTCCAGCCCCTACACCCCTCCCTATCTCTGTAACGTCCTCCATCCCCTACAACCATCCCTATCTCTGTAAACTCCTCCCGCCACTACACACCTCCCTATCTCTGTAACCTCCTCCAGCCCCTACAACCCTCCCCAATTCTGTAACCTCCTCCAGTCCCTACAAACCTCCTTATCTCTGTAACCTCCTCCAGCCCCTACCCCCCTCCCTATCTCTGTAACCTCCTCCAGGCCCTACACGCCTCCCTAACTCTGTAACCTCCTCCAGCTCCTACACCCCTCCCTATCTCTGTATCCTCCTCCAGCCCCTACACCCCTCCCTATCTCTGTAAACTCCTCCAGCCTCTACAACCCTCCCCAATTCAGTAAACTCCCCAGGCACCGACAACCCTCCCTATCTTTGTAACCTCCTCCAGATTCAACAAACCCTCCCTATCTCTGTAACCTCCTCCAGGCCCTACACCCCTCCCTATCTCTGTAACCTCATCCAACCCCTGCACCCCTCCCTATCTTTGTAACCTTCTCCAACCCCTACACCCCTCCCTATCTCTGTAACTTTCTACAGTCCCTACAACCCTCCCTATCTCTGTAACCTCCTCCAGCCCCCTCCAACCCTCCCTAACTCTGTAACCTCCTCCAGCCCCTGCACCCCTCCCTATCTCTGTAACCTCCTCCAGCCCCTATAACCCTCCCTATCTCTGTAAACTCCTACAGCCCCTACACCCCTCCCTATCTCTGTAACCTCCTCCAGCTGCTACTACACTCCGTATCTCATTACCTCCTCCAGACCCACAGCCTTCCCTATCTCTGTAAAATCTATCCAGCCCCAACAACCCTCCCTATCTCTGTAACCTCATCCAGCCCCTACAAACCTCCTTCTCTCTGTAAACTCCTCCAGCCCCTACACGCCTCCCTATCTATGTAACCTCCTCCAGCCTCTACAAACCTCACCATCTCTGTAACCTCCTCCAGGCCCTACAACCCTCCCTATCTCTGTAACCTCCTCCAGCCCCTTCAACACTCCCTATCTCTGTAACCTCCTCCAGCCCCTACACCCCTCCCTATCTCTGTAACCTCCTCCAGCCGCTACACCCCTCCCTATCTCTGTAACCTCCTCCTGCCCCGACAACCCTCACTATCTCTGTAACCTCCTCCTGGCCCTACAATCCTCCCTATCTCTGTAACCTCCTCCAGCCCCTACACCCCTCCCTATCTCTGTAACCTCCTCCAGCCCCTACACCCTTCCCTATCTCTGTAACGTCCTCCATCCCATACAACCCTCCCTATCTCTGTAACCTCCTCCCGCCACTACACACCTCCCTATCTCTGTAACCTCCTGCAGCCCCTACACCCCTCCCTATATCTGTAACCTCCTCCAGCCCCTACAACCCTCCCCAATTCTGTAACCTCCTCCAGCCCCTACAACCCTCCCTATCTCTGTAACATCCTCCAGTCCCTACAAACCTCCCTATCTCTGTAACCTCCTCCAGCCCCTACCCCCCTCCCTATCTCTGTAACCTCCTCCAGGCCCTACACGCCTCCCTAACTCTGTAACCTCCTCCAGCTCCTACACCCCTCCCTATCTCTGTAACCTCCTCCAACCCCTAAACCCTCTCTGTTACCTCCTCCAGCCCCTACCCCTGCCTATCTCTGTTACTTCCTCCAGCCCTTACAACCCTCCCTATCTCTGTAACCTCCTCCAGCCCCTACCCCTCCCTATCTCTGTAACTTCCTCCAGCCCCTACAACCCTCCCTATCTCTGTAACCTCCTCCAGCCCCTACCCCTCCCTATCTCTGTAACTTCCTCCAGCACCTACAACCCTCCCTATCTCTGTAACCTCCTCCAGACCCTACACCTCTCCCTCTCTGTGACCTCCTCCAGCACCTACACCCCTCCCTATCTCTGTAACCTCCTCCAGTCCCTACAACTCTCCCTATCTCTGTAACCTCCTCCAGCCTGGCCCCCCTCCCTATCTCTGTAACATCTTCCAGTCCCATACACAACTCCCTCTCTCTGTAACCTCCTCCAGTCCCTACACCCCTCCCTCTCTGTAACCTCCTCTAGCACCTACAACCCTCCCTATCTCTGTAACCTCCTGCAGCCCCTACAACCCTCCCTATCTCTGTAATCTCCTCCAGCCCCTACACCCCTCCCTATCTCTGTAACCTCCTCCTGCCCCGACAACCCTCACTATCTCTGTAACCTCCTCCTGGCCCTCCAATCCTTCCTATCTCTGTAACCTCCTCCAGCCCCTACACCCCTCCCTATCTCTGTAACCTCCTCCAGCCCCTACACCCTTCCCTATCTCTGTAACGTCCTCCATCCCATACAACCCTCCCTATCTCTGTAACCTCTTCCCGCCACTACACACCTCCCTATCTCTGTAACCTGCTGCAACCCCTACACCCCTCCCTATATCTGTAACCTCCTCCAGCCCCTACAACCCTCCCCAATTCTGTAACCTCCTCCAGCCCCTACAACCCTCCCTATCTCTGTAAACTCCTCCAGTCCCTACAACCCTCCCTATCTGTGTAACCTCCTCCAGCCCCTACCCCCCTCCCTATCTCTGTAACCTCCTCCAGGCCCTACACGCCTCCCTAACTCTGTAACATCCTCCAGCTACTACACCCCTCCCTATCTCTGTATCCTCCTCCAGCCCCTACTTCCCTCCCTATCTCTGTAACCTTCTACAGTGCCTACAACCCTCCCTATCTCTGTAACCTCCTCCAGCCCCCTCCAACCCTCCCTTACTCTGTAACCACCTCCAGCCCCTGCACCACTCCCTATCTCTGTAACCTCCTCCAGGCCCTGAAACCCTCCCTATCTCTGTAAACTCCTACTGTCCCTACAACCCTCCCTATCTCTGTAACCTCCTCCAGCCCCTACAACAATCCGTATCACTGTAACCTCCTCCAGACCCACAGCCTTCCCTATCTCTGTAAAATCTATCCAGCCCCAACAACCCTCCCTATCTCTGTAACCTCCTCCAGCCCCTACAAACCTCCCTATCTCAGTAAACGCCTCCAGCCCCTACAACCCACCCTATTTTTGTAACCTCCTCCAGCCCCTGCAACCCTCCCCATCTCTGTAACCTGCTCCAGCCCCTACAACCCTCCCTATCTCTGTAACCTCCAGCCCCTACAACCTTCCCTATCTATGTAACCTCCTCCAGCCCCTACAAACCTCCTTCTCTCTGTAAACTCCTTCAGCCCCTACACGCCTCCCTATCTATGTAACCTCCTCCAGCCCCTACAAACCTCACCATCTCTGTAACCTCCTCCAGGCCCTACAACCCTCCCGATCTCTGTAACCTACTCCAGCCCCTTCAACACTCCCTATCTCTGTAACCTCCTCAAGCCCCTACACCACTCCCTATCTCTGTAACCTCCTCCAGCCCCTACACCCCTCCCTATCTCTGTAACCTCCTCCTGCCCCTACAATCCTCCCTATCTCTGTAAACTCCTTCAGCCCCTACACCCCTCCCTATCTCTGCAACCTCCTCCAGCCCCTACACCCCTCCCTATCTCTGTAACGTCCTCCATCCCCTACAACCATCCCTATCTCTGTAAACTCCTCCCGCCACTACACACCTCCCTATCTCTGTAACCTCCTCCAGCCCCTACAACCCTCCCCAATTCTGTAACCTCCTCCAGTCCCTACAAACCTCCTTATCTCTGTAACCTCCTCCAGCCCCTACCCCCCTCCCTATCTCTGTAACCTCCTCCAGGCCCTACACGCCTCCCTAACTCTGTAACCTCCTCCAGCTCCTACACCCCTCCCTATCTCTGTATCCTCCACCAGCCCCTACACCCCTCCCTATCTCTGTAAACTCCTCCAGCCTCTACAACCCTCCCCAATTCAGTAAACTCCCCAGGCGCCGACAACCCTCCCTATCTTTGTAACCTCCTCCAGATTCAACAAACCCTCCCTATCTCTGTAACCTCCTCCAGGCCCTACACCCCTCCCTATCTCTGTAACCTCATCCAACCCCTGCACCCCTCCCTATCTTTGTAACCTCCTCCAACCCCTACACCCCTCCCTATCTCTGTAACTTTCTACAGTCCCTACAACCCTCCCTATCTCTGTAACCTCCTCCAGCCCCCTCCAACCCTCCCTAACTCTGTAACCTCCTCCAGCCCCTGCACCCCTCCCTATCTCTGTAACCTCCTCCAGCCCCTATAACCCTCCCTATCTCTGTAAACTCCTACAGCCCCTACACCCCTCCCTATCTCTGTAACCTCCTCCAGCTGCTACTACACTCCGTATCTCATTACCTCCTCCAGACCCACAGCCTTCCCTATCTCTGTAAAATCTATCCAGCCCCAACAACCCTCCCTATCTCTGTCACCTCATCCAGCCCCTACAAACCTCCTTCTCTCTGTAAACTCCTCCAGCCCCTACACGCCTCCCTATCTATGTAACCTCCTCCAGCCTCTACAAACCTCACCATCTCTGTAACCTCCTCCAGGCCCTACAACCCTCCCTATCTCTGTAACCTCCTCCAGCCCCTTCAACACTCCCTATCTCTGTAACCTCCTCCAGCCCCTACACCCCTCCCTATCTCTGTAACCTCCTCCAGCCCCTACACCCCTCCCTATCTCTGTAACCTCCTCCTGCCCCGACAACCCTCACTATCTCTGTAACGTCCTCCTGGCCCTACAATCCTCCCTATCTCTGTAACCTCCTCCAGCCCCTACACCCCTCCCTATCTCTGTAACCTCCTCCAGCCCCTACACCCTTCCCTATCTCTGTAACGTCCTCCATCCCATACAACCCTCCCTATCTCTGTAACCTCCTCCCGCCACTACACACCTCCCTATCTCTGTAACCTCCTGCAGCCCCTACACCCCTCCCTATATCTGTAACCTCCTCCAGCCCCTACAACCCTCCCCAATTCTGTAACCTCCTCCAGCCCCTACAACCCTCCCTATCTCTGTAACATCCTCCAGTCCCTACAAACCTCCCTATCTCTGTAACCTCCTCCAGCCCCTACCCCCCTCCCTATCTCTGTAACCTCCTCCAGGCCCTACACGCCTCCCTAACTCTGTAACCTCCTCCAGCTCCTACACCCCTCCTTATCTCTGTATCCTCCTCCAGCCCCTACTTCCCTCCCTATCTCTGTAACCTCCTCCAACCCCTAAACCCTCTCTGTTACCTCCTCCAGCCCCTACCCCTGCCTATCTCTGTAACTTCCTCCAGCCCCTACAACCCTCCCTATCTCTGTAACCTCCTCCAGCCCCTACCCCTCCCTATCTCTGTAACTTCCTCCAGCCCCTACAACCCTCCCTATCTCTGTAACCTCCTCCAGCCCCTACCCCTCCCTATCTCTGTAACTTCCTCCAGCACCTACAACCCTCCCTATCTCTGTAACCTCCTCCAGACCCTACACCTCTCCCTCTCCCTCTCTGTGACCTCCTCCAGCACCTACAACCCTCCCTATCTCTGTAACCTCCTCCAGCACCTACAACGCTCCCTATTTCTGTAACCTCCTCCAGTCCCTACACCCCTCCCTATCTCTGTAACCTCCTCCAGTCCCTACAACTCTCCCTATCTCTGTAACCTCCTCCAGCCTGGCCCCCCTCCCTATCTCTGTAACATCTTCCAGTCCCATACACAACTCCCTCTCTCTGTAACCTCCTCCAGTCCCTACACCCCTCCCTCTCTGTAACCTCCTCCAGCACCTACAACCCTCCCTATCTCTGTAACCTCCTGCAGCCCCTACAACCCTCCCTATCTCTGTAATCTCCTCCAGCCCCTACACCCCTCCCTATCTCTGTAACCTCCTCCTGCCCCGACAACCCTCACTATCTCTGTAACCTCCTCCTGGCCCTCCAATCCTTCCTATCTCTGTAACCTCCTCCAGCCCCTACAGCCCTCCCTATCTCTGTAACCTCCTCCAGCCCCTACACCCTTCCCTATCTCTGTAACGTCCTCCATCCCATACAACCCTCCCTATCTCTGTAACCTCTTCCCGCCACTACACACCTCCCTATCTCTTTAACCTGCTGCAGCCCCTACACCCCTCCCTATATCTGTAACCTCCTCCAGCCCCTACAACCCTCCCCAATTCTGTAACCTCCTCCAGCCCCTACAACCCTCCCTATCTCTGTAAACTCCTCCAGTCCCTACAACCCTCCCTATCTGTGTAACCTCCTCCAGCCCCTACCCCCCTCCCTATCTCTGTAACCTCCTCCAGGCCCTACACGCCTCCCTAACTCTGTAACCTCCTCCAGCTCCTACACCCCTCCCTATCTCTGTATCCTCCTCCAGCCCCTACTTCCCTCCCTATCTCTGTAACCTGCTCCAGCCCCCTACAACCCTCCCTATCTCTGTAACCTCCTACAGCCTGGCCCCCCTCCCTATCTCTGTAACATCTTCCAGTCCCATACACAACTCCCTCTCTCTGTAACCTCCTCCAGTCCCTACCCCCTCCCTCTCTGTAACCTCCTCCAGCACCTACAACCCTCCCTATCTCTGTAACCTCCTTCAGCCCCTACAACCCTCCCTATCTCTGTAACCTCCTCCAGCCCCTACACCCCTCCCTATCTCTGTAACCTCCTCCAGTCCCCTACACCCCTCCCTATCTCTGTAACCTCCTCCAGTCCCTACACCCCTCCCTCTCTGTAACCTCCTCCAGCGCCTACACCCTCCCTATCTCTGTAACCTCCTCCTGCCCCGACAACCCTCACTATCTCTGTATCCTCCTCCTGGCCCTACAATCCTCCCTATCTCTGTAACCTCCTCCAGCCCCTACGCCCCTCCCTATCTCTGTAACCTCCTCCAGCCCCTACACCCTTCCCTATCTCTGTAACGTCCTCCATCCCATACAACCCTCCCTATCTCTGTAACCTCCTCCCGCCACTACACACCTCCCTATCTCTGTAACCTCCTGCAGCCCCTACACCCCCTCCCTATATCTGTAACCTCCTCCAGCCCCTACAACCCTCCCCAATTCTGTAACCTCCTCCAGCCCCTACAACCCTCCCTATCTCTGTAACATCCTCCAGTCCCTACAAACCTCCCTATCTCTGTAACCTCCTCCAGCCCCTACCCCCCTCCCTATCTCTGTAACCTCCTCCAGGCCCTACACGCCTCCCTAACTCTGTAACCTCCTCCAGCTCCTACACCCCTCCCTATCTCTGTATCCTCCTCCAGCCCCTACTTCCCTCCCTATCTCTGTAACCTCCTCCAACCCCGAAACCCTCTCTGTTACCTCCTCCAGCCCCTACCCCTGCCTATCTCTGTAACTTCCTCCAGCCCCTACAACCCTCCCTATCTCTGTAACCTCCTCCAGCCCCTACCCCTCCCTATCTCTGTAACTTCCTCCAGCCCCTACAACCCTCCCTATCTCTGTAACCTCCTCCAGCCCCTACCCCTCCCTATCTCTGTAACTTCCTCCAGCACCTACAACCCTCCCTATCTCTGTAACCTCCTCCAGACCCTACACCTCTCCCTCTCTGTGACCTCCTCCAGCACCTACAACCCTCCCTATCTCTGTAACCTCCTCCAGCACCTACAAACGCTCCCTATTTCTGTAACCTCCTCCAGTCCCTACACCCCCTCCCTTTCTCTGTAACCTCCTCCAGTCCCTACAACTCTCCCTATCTCTGTAACCTCCTCCAGCCTGGCCCCCCTCCCTATCTCTGTAACATCTTCCAGTCCCATACACAACTCCCTCTCTCTGTAACCTCCTCCAGTCCCTACAACCCCTCCCTCTCTGTAACCTCCTCCAGCACCTACAACCCTCCCTATCTCTGTAACCTCCTGCAGCCCCTACAACCCTCCCTATCTCTGTAATCTCCTCCAGCCCCTACACCCCTCCCTATCTCTGTAACCTCCTCCTGCCCCGACAACCCTCACTATCTCTGTAACCTCCTCCTGGCCCTCCAATCCTTCCTATCTCTGTAACCTCCTCCAGCCCCTACACCCCTCCCTATCTCTGTAACCTCCTCCAGCCCCTACACCCTTCCCTATCTCTGTAACGTCCTCCATCCCATACAAACCCTCCCTATCTCTGTAACCTCTTCCCGCCCACTACACACCTCCCTATCTCTGTAACCTGCTGCAGCCCCTACACCCCTCCCTATATCTGTAACCTCCTCCAGCCCCTACAACCCTCCCCAATTCTGTAACCTCCTCCAGCCCCTACAACCCTCCCTATCTCTGTAAACTCCTCCAGTCCCTACAACCCTCCCTATCTGTGTAACCTCCTCCAGCCCCTACCCCCCTCCCTATCTCTGTAACCTCCTCCAGGCCCTACACGCCTCCCTAACTCTGTAACCTCCTCCAGCTCCTACACCCCTCCCTATCTCTGTATCCTCCTCCAGCGCCTACTTCCCTCCCTATCTCTGTAACCTGCTCCAGCCCCCTACAACCCTCCCTATCTCTGTAACCTCCTACAGCCTGGCCCCCCTCCCTATCTCTGTAACATCTTCCAGTCCCATACACAACTCCCTCTCTCTGTAACCTCCTCCAGTCCCTACCCCCTCCCTCTCTGTAACCTCCTCCAGCACCTACAACCCTCCCTATCTCTGTAACCTCCTGCAGCCCCTACAACCCTCCCTATCTCTGTAACCTCCTCCAGCCCCTACAACCCCTCCCTATCTCTGTAACCTCCTCCAGTCCCCTACACCCCTCCCTATCTCTGTAACCTCCTCCAGTCCCTACACCCCTCCCTCTCTGTAACCTCCTCCAGCGCCTACACCCTCCCTATCTCTGTAACCTCCTCCAGCCCCTGCAACCCTCCCTATCTCTGTAATCTCCTCCAGCCCCTACAACCCTCCCTATCTCTGTAACCTCCTCCAGCCCCTGCAACCCTCCCTATCTCTGTAATCTCCTCCAGCTCCTACACCCCTCCCTATCTCTGTAACCTCCTCCAGTCCCACAACCCTCCCTATCTCTGTAACCTCCTCCAGCCCCTACAGCCCTCCCTATCTCTGTAAGCTTCTTCAGCCCTTACAACCCTCCCTATCTCTGTAAACTCCTCCAGTCCCTACAACCCTCACTATCTCTGTAACCTCCTCCAGCCCCACAACCCTCCCTCTCTGTGACCTCCTCCAGCCCCTACACCCCTCCCTATCTCTGTAACCTCCTCCAGTCCCTACACCCCTCCCTATCTCTGTAACCTCCTCCAGTCCCTACACCCCTCCCTATCTCTGTAACCTCCTCCAGCCCCTACACCCCTCCCTATCTCTGTATCCTCCTCCAGCCCCACTACCCTCCCTATCTCTGTAACCTCCTCCAGTCCCACTACCCTCTGAGATCTCTGTAACCTCCTCCTGCCCCACTACCCTCTGAGATCTCTGTAAACCTCTAATTCCGGCCTCTTGATCATCCCCGATTTTAATCGCTCCACCATAGGCGGCCGTGCCTTCAGCTGTCTGGGCCCCAAGCTCAGGAATTCCCTCCCTCCCCCTCAGAATGACAGGCAGCACTGACCATGTTTTGCAGCTGGGCTTTCCCTGGTTTAGTGACAATCGGAGGGCAGGAGTCTCTGTGTGTCCACATGTCCCGCTCCTTTGTCCATTTGCTGAGGTGCACTCACCCAAGCGAATTATCGAAAAGGTTCGTTTTAACTGGAGTGAGGATGGTGAGGGGACTGTGACTGAGGGGAGGGTGCGAGCTGCCCACACAGGGCACACTCAGCTCCAAAAACAAATCCAAAAGCAGCTTGAAAAGTTAAGAAGGGAGCCAAGTGATGTAATCCTTTGGTGCTCGAATGTGACTGATTGATTGATTGGAATATCATCCCTTTCAATCAGTGAGAACCTTCATGCCGTGTGTAGTGAGGCAAAGAAAAGATGAAACAGGTTGTCATGTTCTGATTCTCAAAATTAAAGTTTTGAACGGATCCTGTGGAGGGACAAAGCGGCTGCTGTGTGTGGGGATTCATTCGAGTGGCTTAGACGGGGGACACCTATAGGAAGCCTGGTGAATGAGCCATTGTCCTGTCTCCACTCCCTGCCCACCCAAATGATCCCAGCGTTTGAAATGCCCTGAACCTTCCTATCTGTACATGGAACAAAACCCAGTTTCTCAAACAAGGGAAAATGGCCCTGGGTGGTCTGAATGAAAGCTCATCGACTGAGAATGAGTTTTCAGGGCTTTCCGGCACTTTGTGGCTCAGTGCCTTTCTACTGTCTGATCACAAAGTTTCACTCAGAGTGAGAACACATTTTAAAAAGAATGAGAAGCAGCCTGCTGGACCTGAGCAACAAAGCAACTAGCCCAGAAAGGGAGGCAGCCCAGACCGTGTCGTCACAGCTTTCACTTGCATTATGTGTCAGAATTTCAGATAAATAAAAGTGAGCTCTCAATTAACCTGCACCTCCTCATGGTAAACAAACAGCTTACAGGTCAATAGCGAGCAGGAGATCTGAGGTTAGCAGAGGTCGAGTTCCCTCCCCCTGCTCGGAGCACAGAACATTCTGGATATCTCAGCCACATGAACAACTGAACACAGACACACACGCATACACACCCCCCTCTTTCTCTCTCTCTCTCTCCCGAACCCACTCTCTCTCTCTCTCTCTCCCACACGCACTCTCTCTCTCTCTCTCCCGCACCCACCCTCTCTCTCTCTCTCCCGCACGCACTCTCTCTCTCTCTCCCGCACCCACCCTCTCTCTCTCTCTCTCTCTCCCGCACACGCACTCTCTCTCTCTCTCTCTCCCGCACGCACTCTCTCTCTCTCTCTCCCGAACCCACTCTCTCTCTCTCTCTCTCTCCCACACGCTCTCTCTCTCTCCCCGAACCCACTCTCTCTCTCTCTCTCTCTCCCACACGCACTCTCTCTCTCTCTCTCTCTCCCGCACCCACCCTCTCTCTCTCTCTCCCGCACGCACTCTCTCTCTCTCTCTCCCGCACCCACCCTCTCTCTCTCTCTCTCTCCCGCACGCACTCTCTCTCTCTCTCTCCCGCACCCACTCTCTCTCTCTCTCTCTCTCCCGCACGCACTCTCTCTCTCTCTCTCCCCGCACCCACCCTCTCTCTCTCTCTCTCTCCCGCACCCACCCTCTCTCTCTCTCTCCCGCACGCACTCTCTCTCTCTCTCTCCCGCACCCACCCTCTCTCTCTCTCTCTCTCCCGCACGCACTCTCTCTCTCTCTCTCCCGCACCCACTCTCTCTCTCTCTCCCGCACCCACTCTCTCTCTCTCTCCCGCACGCACTCTCTCTCTCTCTCTCCCGCACCCACTCTCTCTCTCTCTCTCTCTCTCCCGCACGCACTCTCTCTCTCTCTCTCCCGCACCCACTCTCTCTCTCTCTCTCTCACCCCACACCCACTCTCTCTCTCTCTCTCTCACCCACACACAATCTCTCTCTCTCTCTCACCCGCACACAATCTCTCTCTCTCCCGCACCCCCCCTCTCTCTCTCCCTCTCTCCCGCACCGCCCCTCTCTCTCTCCCTCTCTCCCGCATCCACTCTCTCTCTCTCTCTCTCTCACCCGCACCCACTCTCTCTCTCTCTCTCTCACCCACAACCACTCTCTCTCTCTCTCTCTCACCCACACACAATCTCTCTCTCTCTCTCACCCGCACACAATCTCTCTCTCTCCCGCACCCCCCCTCTCTCTCTCCCTCTCTCCCGCACCGCCCCTCTCTCTCTCCCTCTCTCCCGCATCCACTCTCTCTCTCTCTCTCCCACACCCACCCTCTCTCTCTCTCTCCCGCACCCACTCACTCTCTCTCCCGCACCCACTCTCTCTCTCTCTCTCCCACACCCACCCTCTCTCTCTCTCTCTCGCCTGCACCCACTCACTCTCTCTCTCTCTCCCACACCCACCCTCTCTCTCTGTCTCTCTCGCCTGCACCCACTCACTCTCTCTCTCTCTCCCACATCCACCCTCTCTCTCTCTCCCGCACCCACTCTCTCTCTCTCCCGCACCAACCCTCTCTCTCTCTCTCCCGCACCCACCCTCTCTCTCTCTCTCTCGCCTGCACCCACTCTCTCTCTCTCTCCCACACCCACCCTCTCTCTCCCTCGCCTGCAGCCACTCTCTCTCTCTCTCTCCCAAATCCACCCTCTCTCTCTCTCTCCCGCACCCACTCTC
>JANJGN010002299.1:0-77694 GCA_026770705.1 Isurus oxyrinchus
GAAGAGGGGACGGGGGGAGAGATGAAGAGGGGGTGGGGGGAGATGAAGAGGGGACAGGGGGAGAGATGAAGAGGGGACGGGGGGAGAGATGAAGAGGGGGTGGGGGGAGATGAAGAGGGGACAGGGGGAGAGATGAAGAGGGGCTGGGCGGAGAGATGAAGAGGGGACGGGAGGAGATGTAGAGGGGATGGGGGGAGAGATGAAGAGGGGCTGGGCGGAGGCTGAAACCCCAGCGAGGAGCAGAGGGGCCAAAAGGCCAGTGACAGAGCTGGACATTCTGTGTGGATTGCCCAGTTCCTGTGTCCCCCTCCCACCCTCTGCGGTTTCAGTGGGTCGGAGCTGGCTGTTGGTGCCCCTGTTCCTCCCATTCTCCCTGTGCCAAGCGGGGGGAAGCCTGGCGCCCTGTCTCTGCGCTGTCTAATGCCAAGTCCCAGAGAGCGGGAGCCCAGCTTAAACCTTGGCGGTGCTTTGGAGAAAGGCCATGTCAGTGAGGAAATCTGCTTAAAACCAAAACTCAGTGATGTTTGGGGCCTAGTTCCCCTTTTGCGAGGGTGGAGGAGGAAGCTCTGTTCCGATGGGCTCCCTCCAAGCAGAACCCAGAGCCTAAGAGACAGGGAAGTGTGACTGAACTCGCATAAACCACCCAACAGATCCCGGGCGGGAGGGGGGGGATACACTCAGACAGCAACTGAAAGCAAAGGCGACGGCCGGAATAGAAAGTGTTCAGCGCTTTGGCCAAGGCAGTTCCCCGAAGCCCGGTGTTTGCTGTGTTTGAGGTGATTGGGGGACCCCCTGGGTGGTGTGCACCGTCGCTTGCGCCATTCCCCAGGCGTGGGAGGGGTGTGACACTCCCCGGGGACCCCCCTGTAAATACTGACACACTCCCCGGGGAACCCCTGTAAATAGTGACACACTCCCCGGGGACCCCCCTGTAAATACTGACACACTCCCCGGGGAACCCCTGTAAATAGTGACACACGCCCCGGGGACCCCCCTGTAAATACTGACACACTCCCCAGGGACACCCGCTAAATACTGACACACTCCGCGGGGACACCCGCTAAATACTGACACACTCCATGGGCACGCCCTGTAAATACTGACACACTCCATGGGCACGACCTGTAAATACTGTCACACTGCCCGGGGATTCCCTGTAAATACTGACACACTCCCTGGGGACCCCCTGTAAATACTGACACACTCCCCGGGGACCCCCTGTAAATACTGACACACTCCCTGGGGACCCCCCTGTAAATACTGACACACTCCCCGGAGACCCCCCTGTAAATACTGACACACTCCCCGGGGACACCCTGTAAATACTGACACACTCCGCGGGGACCCCCTGTAAATACAGACACACACCCCGGGGACCCCCTGTAAATACTGACACACTCCCCGGGGACCCCCTGTAAATACTGACATACTCCCCGGGGATGCCCTGTAAATACTGAAACACTCCCCGGGGACCCGCTGCAAATACTGACACACTCCCCGGGGACCCCCCTGTAAATACTGACACCCTCCCCGGCGACCCCCTGTAAATACAGACACACTCCCTGGGGACCCCCCTGTAAATACTGACACACTCCCCGGGGACCCCCCTGTAAATACTGACACACTCTCCGGGGACTCCTTGTAAATACTGACACACTCCCCGGGGACCCCCTGTAAATACTGACACCCTCCCCGGGGACCCCCTGTAAATACAGACACACACCCCGGGGACCCCCTGTAAATACTGACACACGCCCTGGGGACCCCCTGTAAATACTGACACACTCCCCGGGGACCCCCCTGTAAATACTGACACACTCCCCGGAGACCCCCCTGTAAATACTGACACACTCCCCGGGGACCCCGTGTAAATACTGACACATTCCCCGGGGACCCCCTGTAAATACAGACACACACCCCGGGGACCCTCTGTAAATACTGACACACTCCCCGGGGACCCCCTGTAAATACTGACACACTCCCCGGGGACGCCCTGTAAGTACTGACACACTCCCCGGGGATGCCCTGTAAATACTGACACCCTCCCCGGCGACCCCCTGTAAATACAGAAACACTCCCCGGGGACCCCCCTGTAAATACTGACACCCTCCCCGGCGACCCCCTGTAAATACAGAAACACTCCCCGGGGACCCCCTGTAAATACTGACACCCTCCCCGGCGACCCCCTGTAAATACAGAAACACTCCCCGGGGACCCCCCCTGTAAATACTGACACACTCCCCGGGGACACCCTGTAAATACTGACACACTCCCCGGGGACTCCCTGTAAATACTGACACACTCCCCGGGGACTCCCTGTAAATACTGACACACTCCCCGGGGACTCCCTGTAAATACTGACACACTCCCCGGGGACCCCCCTGTAAAAACTGACACACTCCCCGGGGACCCCCCTGTAAATACTGACACACTCCCTGGGTACCCCTTGTAAATACTGACACACTCCCCGGGGACCCCCTGTAAATACTGACACACTCCCCGGGGACCCCCTGTAAATACTGACACACTCCCCGGGGACGCCCTGTAAATACTGACACACTCCCCGGGGACCCCCTGTAAATACTGACACACTCCCCGGGGACACCCCTGTAAATACTGACACACTCCCCGGGGACCCCCTGTAAATACTTACACACTCCCCGGGGACCCCCTGTAAATACTGACACACTCCCCGGGGATCCCCTGTAAATACTGACACACTCCCCGGGGACACCCTGTAAATACTGACACACTCCCCGGGGACCCCCTGTAAATACTGACACACTCCCCGGGACACCCTGTAAATACTGACACACTCCCCGGGACCCCCTGTAAATACTGACACACTCCCCGGGGACACCCTGTAAATACTGACACACTCCCCGGGGACACCCTGTAAATACTGACACACTCCCCGGAGACCCCCTGTAAATACTGACAGACTCCCCGGGGACCCCCCTTTAAATACTGACACACTCCCCGGGGACACCCAGTAAATACTGACACACTCCCCGGGGACCCCCTGTAAATACTGACACACTCCCCGGGCCCCCCTGTAAATACTGACACACTCCCCGGGAACCCCCTGTAAATACTGAAAGAACACTCCCCGGGGATCCCCTGTAAATACTGACACACTCCCCGGGGACCCCCTGTAAATACTGACACACTCCCCGGGGACCCCCCTGTAAATACTGACACACTCCCCGGGGAACTCCTGTAAATACTGACACACTCCCCGGGGACCCCCTGTAAATACTGACACACTCCCCGGGGACCCCCTGTAAATACTGGCACACGCCCCAGGGACCCCCCTGTAAATACTGACACACTCCCCGGGGAATTCCTGTAAATACTGACACACTCCCCGGGGAACCACTGTAAATACTGACACACTCCCCGGGGAACCCCTGTAAATACTGACACACTCCCCGGGGACCCCCTGTAAATACTGACACACTCCCCGGGGATCCCCTGTAAATACTGACACACTCCCCGGGGACCCCCCTTTAAATAATGACACACTCCCCGGAGACCCCTCTGTAAATACTGACATACTCCCCGGTGACCCCCCCGGTAAATACTGACACACTCCCTGGAGTCCCGCTGTAAATACTGACACACTCCACAGGGACCCCCTGTAAATACTGATACACGCCCCGGCCACGCCCTGTAAATACAGACACATTCCCCAGGGACCCCCTTTAAATACTGATACACTCCATGGGGACCCACTGTAAATACTGACACACTCCCCGTGCAGGCCCTGTAAATACTGACACACTCCCTGGAGTCCCACTGTAAATACTGACACACTCCCCAGGGACCCCCTGTAAAAACTGATACACTCCCCCGGGACCCCCCTGTAAATACTGACACACAGCCCGGGGATCCGCATGTAAATACTGACACTCCACGGGGACACCCTGTAAATACTGACACACTCCCCGGGGATCCGCCTGTAAATACTGACACAGTCCCAGGGGACACCCTGTAAATACTGACACACTCCACGGGGACCCCACTGTAAATACTGACACACTCCCCGGAGATCCCCCTGTAAATAGTGACACACTCCCCGGGGACCCCCCTGTAAATATTGACACACTCCACGGGGACCCCACTGTAAATACTGGCACACTCCCCGGAGATCCCCCTGTAAATAGTGACACACTCCCCGGGGACCCCCTGTAAATACTGACACACTCCCCGGGGATCCGCATGTAAATACTGACACACTCCACGGGGACCCACCTGTAAATATAGACACACTCCCCGGGGAGCCCCTGTAAATACTGACACACTCCCCGGGAACCCCCCTGTAAATACTGACACACTCCCTGGGGACCCCCTGTAAATACTGACACACTCCCCGGGGACCCCCTGTAAATACTGACACACTCCCCGGCGACCCCCCTGTAAATACTGACACACTCTCCGGGAACCCCCTGTAAATACTTACACAGTCCTCGGGGACACCCTGTAAATACTTACACACTCCCTGGAGACCCTCCTGTAAATACTGACACAATCCCCGGGGACCCCCCTGTAAATACTGACACACTCCCCGGGGAAACCCTGTAAATACTGACACACTCCCTGGGGAACCCCTGTAAATGCAGACACTCTCCCCGGGGAGACCCCACTTTAAATACTGACACACTCCCTGGTGACACCCGGTAAATACTGACACACGTCCCGGGGACCACCTGTAAATACTGACACATTCCCTGGAGTCCCGCTGTAAATACTGACACACTCCCCGGGGACCCCGTGTAAATACTGACACCCTCCCCGGGGACCCCCTGTAAATACAGACACACACCCCGGGGACCCCCTGTAAATACTGACACACTCCCTGGGGACCCCCTGTAAATACTGACACACTCCCCGGGGACCCCCCTGTAAATACTGACACACTCCCCGGAGACCCCCCTGTAAATACTGACACACTCCCCGGGGACCCCGTGTAAATACTGACACATTCCCCGGGGACTCCCTGTAAATACAGACACACACCCCGGGGACCCTCTGTAAATACTGACACACTCCCCGGGGACCCCCTGTAAATACTGACACACTCCCCGGGGCGCCCTGTAAATACTGACACACTCCCCGGGGATGCCCTGTAAATACTGACACCCTCCCCGGCGACCCCCTGTAAATACAGAAACACTCCCCGGGGACCCCCCCTGTAAATACTGACACCCTCCCCGGCGACCCCCTGTAAATACAGAAACACTCCCCGGGGACCCCCTGTAAATACTGACACCCTCCCCGGCGACCCCCTGTAAATACAGAAACACTCCCCGGGGACCCCCCTGTAAATACTGACACACTCCCCGGGGACACCCTGTAAATACTGACACACTCCCCGGGGACTCCCTGTAAATACTGACACACTCCCCGGGGACTCCCTGTAAATACTGACACACTCCCCGGGGACTCCCTGTAAATACTGACACACTCCCCGGGACACCCTGTAAATACTGACACACTCCCCGGGACCCCCTGTAAATACTGACACACTCCCCGGGGACACCCTGTAAATACTGACACACTCCCCGGGGACACCCTGTAAATACTGACACACTCCCCGGAGACCCCCTGTAAATACTGACAAACTCCCCGGGGACCCCCCTTTAAATACTGACACACTCCCCGGGGACCCCCTGTAAATACTGACACACTCCCCGGGGACCCTCTGTAAATACTGACACACTCCCCGGGGACACCCTGTAAATACTGACACACTCACCGGGGACCCCCTTTAAATACTGACGCACACCCCGGGGACCCCCCTGTAAATACTGACACACTCCCCGGGGACACCCAGTAAATACTGACACACTCCCCGGAGACCCCCTGTAAATACTGACACACTCCCCGGGGACCCCCTGTAAATACTGACACACTCCCCGGGCCCCCCTGTAAATACTGACACACTCCCCGGGAACCCCCTGTAAATACTGAAAGAACACTCCCCGGGGATCCCCTGTAAATACTGACACACTCCCCGGGGACCCCCTGTAAATACTGACACACTCCCCGGGGACCCCCCTGTAAATACTGACACACTCCCCGGGGAACTCCTGTAAATACTGACACACTCCCCGGGGACCCCCTGTAAATACTGACACACTCCCCGGGGACCCCCTGTAAATACTGACACACGCCCCAGGGACCCCCCTGTAAATACTGACACACTCCCCGGGGAATTCCTGTAAATACTGACACACTCCCCGGGGAACCACTGTAAATACTGACACACTCCCCGGGGACCCCCTGTAAATACTGACACACTCCCCGGGGACCCCCTGTAAATACTGACACACTCCCCGGGGATCCCCTGTAAATACTGACACACTCCCCGGGGACCCCCCTTTAAATAATGACACACTCCCCGGAGACCCCTCTGTAAATACTGACATACTCCCCGGTGACCCCCCCGGTAAATACTGACACACTCCCTGGAGTCCCGCTGTAAATACTGACACACTCCACAGGGACCCCCTGTAAATACTGATACACGCCCCGGCCACGCCCTGTAAATACAGACACATTCCCCAGGGACCCCCTTTAAATACTGATACACTCCATGGGGACCCACTGTAAATACTGACACACTCCCCGTGCAGGCCCTGTAAATACTGACACACTCCCTGGAGTCCCACTGTAAATACTGACACACTCCCCAGGGACCCCCTGTAAAAACTGATACACTCCCCCGGGACCCCCCTGTAAATACTGACACACAGCCCGGGGATCCGCATGTAAATACTGACACTCCACGGGGACACCCTGTAAATACTGACACACTCCCCGGGGATCCGCCTGTAAATACTGACACAGTCCCAGGGGACACCCTGTAAATACTGACACACTCCACGGGGACCCCACTGTAAATACTGACACACTCCCCGGAGATCCCCCTGTAAATAGTGACACACTCCCCGGGGACCCCCCTGTAAATATTGACACACTCCACGGGGACCCCACTGTAAATACTGGCACACTCCCCGGAGATCCCCCTGTAAATAGTGACACACTCCCCGGGGACCCCCTGTAAATACTGACACACTCCCCGGGGATCCGCATGTAAATACTGACACACTCCACGGGGACCCACCTGTAAATATAGACACACTCCCCGGGGAGCCCCTGTAAATACTGACACACTCCCCGGGAACCCCCCTGTAAATACTGACACACTCCCTGGGGACCCCCTGTAAATACTGACACACTCCCCGGGGACCCCCTGTAAATACTGACACACTCCCCGGCGACCCCCCTGTAAATACTGACACACTCTCCGGGAACCCCCTGTAAATACTTACACAGTCCTCGGGGACACCCTGTAAATACTTACACACTCCCTGGAGACCCTCCTGTAAATACTGACACAATCCCCGGGGACCCCCCTGTAAATACTGACACACTCCCCGGGGGAAACCCTGTAAATACTGACACACTCCCTGGGGAACCCCTGTAAATGCAGACACTCTCCCCGGGGAGACCCCACTTTAAATACTGACACACTCCCTGGTGACACCCGGTAAATACTGACACACGTCCCGGGGACCACCTGTAAATACTGACACATTCCCTGGAGTCCCGCTGTAAATACTGACACACTCCCCGGGGACCCCGTGTAAATACTGACACCCTCCCCGGGGACCCCCTGTAAATACAGACACACACCCCGGGGACCCCCTGTAAATACTGACACACTCCCTGGGGACCCCCTGTAAATACTGACACACTCCCCGGGGACCCCCCTGTAAATACTGACACACTCCCCGGAGACCCCCCTGTAAATACTGACACACTCCCCGGGGACCCCGTGTAAATACTGACACATTCCCCGGGGACTCCCTGTAAATACAGACACACACCCCGGGGACCCTCTGTAAATACTGACACACTCCCCGGGGACCCCCTGTAAATACTGACACACTCCCCGGGGCGTCCTGTAAATACTGACACACTCCCCGGGGATGCCCTGTAAATACTGACACCCTCCCCGGCGACCCCCTGTAAATACAGAAACACTCCCCGGGGACCCCCCTGTAAATACTGACACCCTCCCCGGCGACCCCCTGTAAATACAGAAACACTCCCCGGGGACCCCCTGTAAATACTGACACCCTCCCCGGCGACCCCCTGTAAATACAGAAACACTCCCCGGGGACCCCCCTGTAAATACTGACACACTCCCCGGGGACACCCTGTAAATACTGACACACTCCCCGGGGACTCCCTGTAAATACTGACACACTCCCCGGGGACTCCCTGTAAATACTGACACACTCCCCGGGGACTCCCTGTAAATACTGACACACTCCCCGGGACACCCTGTAAATACTGACACACTCCCCGGGACCCCCTGTAAATACTGACACACTCCCCGGGGACACCCTGTAAATACTGACACACTGCCCGGGGACACCCTGTAAATACTGACACACTCCCCGGAGACCCCCTGTAAATACTGACAAACTCCCCGGGGACCCCCCTTTAAATACTGACACACTCCCCGGGGACCCCCTGTAAATACTGACACACTCCCCGGGGACCCTCTGTAAATACTGACACACTCCCCGGGGACACCCTGTAAATACTGACACACTCACCGGGGACCCCCTTTAAATACTGACGCACACCCCGGGGACCCCCCTGTAAATACTGACACACTCCCCGGGGACACCCAGTAAATACTGACACACTCCCCGGAGACCCCCTGTAAATACTGACACACTCCCCGGGGACCCCCTGTAAATACTGACACACTCCCCGGGCCCCCCTGTAAATACTGACACACTCCCCGGGAACCCCCTGTAAATAGTGACACACTCCCCGGGGACCCCCTGTAAATACTGACACACTCCCCGGGGACCCCCTGTAAATACTGACACACTCCCCGGGGACCCCCCTGTAAATACTGACACACTCCCCGGGGAACTCCTGTAAATACTGACACACTCCCCGGGGACCCCCTGTAAATACTGACACACTCCCCGGGGACCCCCTGTAAATACTGACACACGCCCCAGGGACCCCCCTGTAAATACTGACACACTCCCCGGGGAACTCCTGTAAATACTGACACACTCCCCGGGGAACCACTGTAAATACTGACACACTCCCCGGGGACCCCCTGTAAATACTGACACACTCCCCGTTGACCCCCTGTAAATACTGACACACTCCCCGGGGATCCCCTGTAAATACTGACACACTCCCCGGGGACCCCCCTTTAAATAATGACACACTCCCCGGAGACCCCTCTGTAAATACTGACATACTCCCCGGTGACCCCCCCGGTAAATACTGACACACTCCCTGGAGTCCCGCTGTAAATACTGACACACTCCACAGGGACCCCCTGTAAATACTGATACACGCCCCGGCCACGCCCTGTAAATACAGACACATTCCCCAGGGACCCCCTTTAAATACTGATACACTCCATGGGGACCCACTGTAAATACTGACACACTCCCCGTGCAGGCCCTGTAAATACTGACACACTCCCTGGAGTCCCACTGTAAATACTGACACACTCCCCAGGGACCCCCTGTAAAAACTGATACACTCCCCCGGGACCCCCCTGTAAATACTGACACACAGCCCGGGGATCCGCATGTAAATACTGACACTCCACGGGGACACCCTGTAAATACTGACACACTCCCCAGGGATCCGCCTGTAAATACTGACACAGTCCCAGGGGACACCCTGTAAATACTGACACACTCCACGGGGACCCCACTGTAAATACTGACACACTCCCCGGAGATCCCCCTGTAAATAGTGACACACTCCCCGGGGACCCCCCTGTAAATACTGACACACTCCACGGGGACCCCACTGTAAATACTGGCACACTCCCCGGAGATCCCCCTGTAAATAGTGACACACTCCCCGGGGACCCCCTGTAAATACTGACAAACTCCCCGGGGATCCGCATGTAAATACTGACACACTCCACGGGGACCCACCTGTAAATATAGACACAATCCCCGGGGACCCCCTGTAAATACTGACACACTCCCCGGGAACCCCCTGTAAATACTGACACACTCCCTGGGGACCCCCTGTAAATACTGACACACTCCCCGGGGACCCCCTGTAAATACTGACACACTCCCCGGTGACCCCCCTGTAAATACTGACACACTCTCCGGGAACCCCCTGTAAATACTTACACAGTCCTCGGGGACACCCTGTAAATACTTACACACTCCCTGGAGACCCTCCTGTAAATACTGACACACTCCCCGGGGACCCCCCTGTAAATACTGACACACTCCCCGGGGAAACCCTGTAAATACTGACACACTCCCTGGGGAACCCCTGTAAATGCTGACACTCTCCCCGGGGAGACCCCACTTTAAATACTGACACACTCCCTGGTGACACCCGGTAAATACTGACACACGTCCCGGGGACCACCTGTAAATACTGACACATTCCCTGGAGTCCCGCTGTAAATACTGACACACTCCCCGGGGATCCACCTGTAAATACTGACACACACCACGGGGACACCCTGTAAATACTGACACACTTCCCGGTGACACCCTGTAAATACTGACACATTCCCCGGGGGCCCCCCCTGTAAATACTGATACACTCCCCGGGGACCCCCTGTAAATACTGACAGACTCCCTGGGCACGCACTGTAAATACTGACACACTCCCTGGGGACACCCTGTAAATACTGATACACTCCCCGGGGACCCACTGTAAATACTGACACACTCCCCGGGGACAACCTGTAAATACTGACACACTCCCCGGGGACCCCCTGTAAATACTGACACACTCCATGGGGTCCCGCTGTAAATACTGACACACTCCCCAGGGACCCCCTGTAAATACTGATACATTCCCCAGGGACCCCCTGTAAATACTGACAGACTCCCTGGGCACGCACTGTAAATACTGACACACTCCCTGGGGACACCCTGTAAATACTGATACACTCCCCGGGGACCCTCTGTAAATACTGACACACTCCCCGGGGACAACCTGTAAATACTGACACACTCCCCGGGGACCCCCTGTAAATACTGACACACTCCCCGGGACACCCTGTAAATACTGACACACTCCCCGGAGATCCCTCTGTAAATACTGACATACACGCCGGGGACGCCCCCGTAAATACTGACACACTCCATGGGGTCCCGCTGTAAATACTGACACAGTCCCCAGGGACCCCCTGTAAATACTGATACATTCCCCGGGGACCCCCTGTACATACTGACACACTCCCCGGGCACGCACTGTAAATACTGACACACTCCCTGGGGACCCCCTGTAAATACTGATACACACCCCGGGGACCCCCTGTAAATACTGACACACTCCCCGAGGACACCCTGTAAATACTGATACACTCCCCGGGACACCCTGTAAATACTGACACACTCCCTGGGGACCCCCCTTTAAATACTGACACACTCCCCGGAGACCCCACTGTAAATACTGACATACACGCCGGGGACGCCCCCGTAAATACAGACGCACTCCATGGGGTCCCGCTGTAAATACTGACACACTCCCCAGGGACCCCCTGTAAATACTGACACACTCCCCGGGAACCCCCTGTAAATACTGACACACTCCCCGGGCAGGCCCTGTAAATACTGACACACTCCCTGCAGTCCTGCTGTAAATACTGACACACTCCCCAGGGACACCCTGTAAATACTGATACACTCCCCAGGGACCCCCTGTCAATACTGACACACTCCCCGGGACCCCCCTGTAAATACTGACACACTCCCCGGAGACCCCCCTTTAAATACTGACACACTCCCCGGGCACGCACTGTAAATACTGACACAGTCCCCGAATATCTGCCTGTAAATACTGACACACTCCACGGGGACACCCTGTAAATACTGACACACTCCCTGGGGACACGCCTGTAAATACTGACACACTCCCCGGGGACCCCCTGTAAATACTGACACACTCCCCGGGGACCTCCCTGTAAATACTGACACACGCCCCGGATCCACCCAGTAAATAGTGACACACTCCCCGGGGACCCGCCTGTAAATACTGACACACTCCCCGGGGCGCCCTGTAAATACTGACATACTCCCCGGAGATGCCCTGTAAATACTGACTCTCTCCCCGGGGACTCCCTGTAAATACTGACACACTCCGCAGGGAACCCCCTGTAAATACTGACACACTCCCCGGGGAACCCCTCTAAATACTGACACACTCCCCGGGGCACCCTGTAAATACTGACACACTCCCCGGGGATTCCCTGTAAATACAGACACACCCCCTGGGGAAACCCTGTAAATACTGACACACTCCCTGGGGATTCCCTGTAAATACTGACACACTCCCCGGGGACACCGTGTAAATACTGACACACTCCCCGGGGACCCCCCTGTAAATACTGATGCACTCCCCGGGGACCCCCTGTAAATACAGATACACTCCCCGGGACACCCTGTAAATACTGACACACTCCCCGGGGACCCACTTGTAAATGCTGACACACTCCCCAGGGATGCCCTGTAAATACTGACAAACTCCCCGGGGAAACCCTGTAAATACTGACACACTCCCCGAGGATTCCCTGTAAATACTGACACACTCCCCGGGGACACCGTGTAAATACTGACACACTCCACGGAGACCACCCTGTAAATACTGCCGCACTCCCCGGGGACCCCCTGTAAATACTGACACACTCCCCGGGGACCCCCTGTAAATACTGACACACTCCCCGGCGACCCCCCTGTAAATACTGACACACTCTCCGGGAACCCCCTGTAAATACTTACACAGTCCTCGGGGACACCCTGTAAATACTTACACACTCCCTGGAGACCCTCCTGTAAATACTGACACACTCCCCGGGGACCCCCCTGTAAATACTGACACACTCCCCGGGGAAACCCTGTAAATACTGACACACTCCCTGGGGAACCCCTGTAAATGCTGACACTCTCCCCGGGGAGACCCCACTTTAAATACTGACACACTCCCTGGTGACACCCGGTAAATACTGACACACGTCCCGGGGACCACCTGTAAATACTGACACATTCCCTGGAGTCCCGCTGTAAATACTGACACACTCCCCGGGGATCCGCCTGTAAATACTGACACACACCACGGGGACCCCCTGTAAATACTGACACACTCCCCGGGGATCCCCTGTAAATACTGACACACTCCCCGGGGACACCCTGTAAATACTGACACACTCCCCGGGGACCCCCTGTAAATACTGACACACTCCCCGGGACACCCTGTAAATACTGACACACTCCCCGGGACCCCCTGTAAATACTGACACACTCCCCGGGGACACCCTGTAAATACTGACACACTCCCCGGGGACACCCTGTAAATACTGACACACTCCACGGAGACCCCCTGTAAATACTGACACACTCCCCGGGGACCCCCCTTTAAATACTGACACACTCCCCGGGGACACCCAGTAAATACTGACACACTCCCCGGGGACCCCCTGTAAATACTGACACACTCCCCGGGCCCCCCTGTAAATACTGACACACTCCCCGGGAACCCCCTGTAAATACTGAAAGAACACTCCCCGGGGATCCCCTGTAAATACTGACACACTCCCCGGGGACCCCCTGTAAATACTGACACACTCCCCGGGGACCCCCCTGTAAATACTGACACACTCCCCGGGGAACTCCTGTAAATACTGACACACTCCCCGGGGACCCCCTGTAAATACTGACACACTCCCCGGGGACCCCCTGTAAATACTGACACACGCCCCAGGGACCCCCCTGTAAATACTGACACACTCCCCGGGGAATTCCTGTAAATACTGACACACTCCCCGGGGAACCACTGTAAATACTGACACACTCCCCGGGGACCCCCTGTAAATACTGACACACTCCCCGGGGACCCCCTGTAAATACTGACACACTCCCCGGGGATCCCCTGTAAATACTGACACACTCCCCGGGGACCCCCCTTTAAATAATGACACACTCCCCGGAGACCCCTCTGTAAATACTGACATACTCCCCGGTGACCCCCCAGGTAAATACTGACACACTCCCTGGAGTCCCGCTGTAAATACTGACACACTCCACAGGGACCCCCTGTAAATACTGATACACGCCCCGGCCACGCCCTGTAAATACAGACACATTCCCCAGGGACCCCCTTTAAATACTGATACACTCCATGGGGACCCACTGTAAATACTGACACACTCCCCGTGCAGGCCCTGTAAATACTGACACACTCCCTGGAGTCCCACTGTAAATACTGACACACTCCCCAGGGACCCCATGTAAAAACTGATACACTCCCCCGGGACCCCCCTGTAAATACTGACACACAGCCCGGGGATCCGCATGTAAATACTGACACTCCACGGGGACACCCTGTAAATACTGACACACTCCCCGGGGATCCGCCTGTAAATACTGACACAGTCCCAGGGGACACCCTGTAAATACTGACACACTCCACGGGGACCCCACTGTAAATACTGACACACTCCCCGGAGATCCCCCTGTAAATAGTGACACACTCCCCGGGGACCCCCCTGTAAATATTGACACACTCCACGGGGACCCCACTGTAAATACTGGCACACTCCCCGGAGATCCCCCTGTAAATAGTGACACACTCCCCGGGGACCCCCTGTAAATACTGACACACTCCCCGGGGATCCGCATGTAAATACTGACACACTCCACGGGGACCCACCTGTAAATATAGACACACTCCCCGGGGAGCCCCTGTAAATACTGACACACTCCCCGGGAACCCCCCTGTAAATACTGACACACTCCCTGGGGACCCCCTGTAAATACTGACACACTCCCCGGGGACCCCCTGTAAATACTGACACACTCCCCGGCGACCCCCCTGTAAATACTGACACACTCTCCGGGAACCCCCTGTAAATACTTACACAGTCCTCGGGGACACCCTGTAAATACTTACACACTCCCTGGAGACCCTCCTGTAAATACTGACACAATCCCCGGGGACCCCCCTGTAAATACTGACACACTCCCCGGGGAAACCCTGTAAATACTGACACACTCCCTGGGGAACCCCTGTAAATGCAGACACTCTCCCCGGGGAGACCCCACTTTAAATACTGACACACTCCCTGGTGACACCCGGTAAATACTGACACACGTCCCGGGGACCACCTGTAAATACTGACACATTCCCTGGAGTCCCGCTGTAAATACTGACACACTCCCCGGGGACCCCGTGTAAATACTGACACCCTCCCCGGGGACCCCCTGTAAATACAGACACACACCCCGGGGACCCCCTGTAAATACTGACACACTCCCTGGGGACCCCCTGTAAATACTGACACACTCCCCGGGGACCCCCCTGTAAATACTGACACACTCCCCGGAGACCCCCCTGTAAATACTGACACACTCCCCGGGGACCCCGTGTAAATACTGACACATTCCCCGGGGACTCCCTGTAAATACAGACACACACCCCGGGGACCCTCTGTAAATACTGACACACTCCCCGGGGACCCCCTGTAAATACTGACACACTCCCCGGGGCGCCCTGTAAATACTGACACACTCCCCGGGGATGCCCTGTAAATACTGACACCCTCCCCGGCGACCCCCTGTAAATACAGAAACACTCCCCGGGGACCCCCCTGTAAATACTGACACCCTCCCCGGCGACCCCCTGTAAATACAGAAACACTCCCCGGGGACCCCCTGTAAATACTGACACCCTCCCCGGCGACCCCCTGTAAATACAGAAACACTCCCCGGGGACCCCCCTGTAAATACTGACACACTCCCCGGGGACACCCTGTAAATACTGACACACTCCCCGGGGACTCCCTGTAAATACTGACACACTCCCCGGGGACTCCCTGTAAATACTGACACACTCCCCGGGGACTCCCTGTAAATACTGACACACTCCCCGGGACACCCTGTAAATACTGACACACTCCCCGGGACCCCCTGTAAATACTGACACACTCCCCGGGGACACCCTGTAAATACTGACACACTCCCCGGGGACACCCTGTAAATACTGACACACTCCCCGGAGACCCCCTGTAAATACTGACAAACTCCCCGGGGACCCCCCTTTAAATACTGACACACTCCCCGGGGACCCCCTGTAAATACTGACACACTCCCCGGGGACCCTCTGTAAATACTGACACACTCCCCGGGGACACCCTGTAAATACTGACACACTCACCGGGGACCCCCTTTAAATACTGACGCACACCCCGGGGACCCCCCTGTAAATACTGACACACTCCCCGGGGACACCCAGTAAATACTGACACACTCCCCGGAGACCCCCTGTAAATACTGACACACTCCCCGGGGACCCCCTGTAAATACTGACACACTCCCCGGGCCCCCCTGTAAATACTGACACACTCCCCGGGAACCCCCTGTAAATAGTGACACACTCCCCGGGGACCCCCTGTAAATACTGACACACTCCCCGGGGACCCCCTGTAAATACTGACACACTCCCCGGGGACCCCCCTGTAAATACTGACACACTCCCCGGGGAACTCCTGTAAATACTGACACACTCCCCGGGGACCCCCTGTAAATACTGACACACGCCCCAGGGACCCCCCTTTAAATACTGACACACTCCCCGGAGACCCCACTGTAAATACTGACATACACGCCGGGGACGCCCCCGTAAATACAGACGCACTCCATGGGGTCCCGCTGTAAATACTGACACACTCCCCAGGGACCCCCTGTAAATACTGACACACTCCCCGGGAACCCCCTGTAAATACTGACACACTCCCCGGGCAGGCCCTGTAAATACTGACACACTCCCTGCAGTCCTGCTGTAAATACTGACACACTCCCCAGGGACACCCTGTAAATACTGATACACTCCCCAGGGACCCCCTGTCAATACTGACACACTCCCCGGGACCCCCCTGTAAATACTGACACACTCCCCGGAGACCCCCCTTTAAATACTGACACACTCCCCGGGCACGCACTGTAAATACTGACACAGTCCCCGAATATCTGCCTGTAAATACTGACACACTCCACGGGGACACCCTGTAAATACTGACACACTCCCTGGGGACACGCCTGTAAATACTGACACACTCCCCGGGGACCCCCTGTAAATACTGACACACTCCCCGGGGACCTCCCTGTAAATACTGACACACGCCCCAGATCCACCCAGTAAATAGTGACACACTCCCCGGGGACCCGCCTGTAAATACTGACACACTCCCCGGGGCGCCCTGTAAATACTGACATACTCCCCGGAGATGCCCTGTAAATACTGACTCTCTCCCCGGGGACTCCCTGTAAATACTGACACACTCCGCAGGGAACCCCCTGTAAATACTGACACACTCCCCGGGGAACCCCTCTAAATACTGACACACTCCCCGGGGCACCCTGTAAATACTGACACACTCCCCGGGGATTCCCTGTAAATACAGACACACCCCCTGGGGAAACCCTGTAAATACTGACACACTCCCTGGGGATTCCCTGTAAATACTGACACACTCCCCGGGGACACCGTGTAAATACTGACACACTCCCCGGGGACCCCCCTGTAAATACTGATGCACTCCCCGGGGACCCCCTGTAAATACAGATACACTCCCCGGGACACCCTGTAAATACTGACACACTCCCCGGGGACCCACTTGTAAATGCTGACACACTCCCCAGGGATGCCCTGTAAATACTGACAAACTCCCCGGGGAAACCCTGTAAATACTGACACACTCCCCGAGGATTCCCTGTAAATACTGACACACTCCCCGGGGACACCGTGTAAATACTGACACACTCCACGGAGACCACCCTGTAAATACTGCCGCACTCCCCGGGGACCCCCTGTAAATACTGACACACTCCCCGGGGACCCCCTGTAAATACTGACACACTCCCCGGCGACCCCCCTGTAAATACTGACACACTCTCCGGGAACCCCCTGTAAATACTTACACAGTCCTCGGGGACACCCTGTAAATACTTACACACTCCCTGGAGACCCTCCTGTAAATACTGACACACTCCCCGGGGACCCCCCTGTAAATACTGACACACTCCCCGGGGAAACCCTGTAAATACTGACACACTCCCTGGGGAACCCCTGTAAATGCTGACACTCTCCCCGGGGAGACCCCACTTTAAATACTGACACACTCCCTGGTGACACCCGGTAAATACTGACACACGTCCCGGGGACCACCTGTAAATACTGACACATTCCCTGGAGTCCCGCTGTAAATACTGACACACTCCCCGGGGATCCGCCTGTAAATACTGACACACACCACGGGGACCCCCTGTAAATACTGACACACTCCCCGGGGATCCCCTGTAAATACTGACACACTCCCCGGGGACACCCTGTAAATACTGACACACTCCCCGGGGACCCCCTGTAAATACTGACACACTCCCCGGGACACCCTGTAAATACTGACACACTCCCCGGGACCCCCTGTAAATACTGACACACTCCCCGGGGACACCCTGTAAATACTGACACACTCCCCGGGGACACCCTGTAAATACTGACACACTCCACGGAGACCCCCTGTAAATACTGACACACTCCCCGGGGACCCCCCTTTAAATACTGACACACTCCCCGGGGACACCCAGTAAATACTGACACACTCCCCGGGGACCCCCTGTAAATACTGACACACTCCCCGGGCCCCCCTGTAAATACTGACACACTCCCCGGGAACCCCCTGTAAATACTGAAAGAACACTCCCCGGGGATCCCCTGTAAATACTGACACACTCCCCGGGGACCCCCTGTAAATACTGACACACTCCCCGGGGACCCCCCTGTAAATACTGACACACTCCCCGGGGAACTCCTGTAAATACTGACACACTCCCCGGGGACCCCCTGTAAATACTGACACACTCCCCGGGGACCCCCTGTAAATACTGACACACGCCCCAGGGACCCCCCTGTAAATACTGACACACTCCCCGGGGAATTCCTGTAAATACTGACACACTCCCCGGGGAACCACTGTAAATACTGACACACTCCCCGGGGACCCCCTGTAAATACTGACACACTCCCCGGGGACCCCCTGTAAATACTGACACACTCCCCGGGGATCCCCTGTAAATACTGACACACTCCCCGGGGACCCCCCTTTAAATAATGACACACTCCCCGGAGACCCCTCTGTAAATACTGACATACTCCCCGGTGACCCCCCAGGTAAATACTGACACACTCCCTGGAGTCCCGCTGTAAATACTGACACACTCCACAGGGACCCCCTGTAAATACTGATACACGCCCCGGCCACGCCCTGTAAATACAGACACATTCCCCAGGGACCCCCTTTAAATACTGATACACTCCATGGGGACCCACTGTAAATACTGACACACTCCCCGTGCAGGCCCTGTAAATACTGACACACTCCCTGGAGTCCCACTGTAAATACTGACACACTCCCCAGGGACCCCATGTAAAAACTGACACACTCCACGGGGACCCCACTGTAAATACTGACACACTCCCCGGAGATCCCCCTGTAAATAGTGACACACTCCCCGGGGACCCCCCTGTAAATATTGACACACTCCACGGGGACCCCACTGTAAATACTGGCACACTCCCCGGAGATCCCCCTGTAAATAGTGACACACTCCCCGGGGACCCCCTGTAAATACTGACACACTCCCCGGGGATCCGCATGTAAATACTGACACACTCCACGGGGACCCACCTGTAAATATAGACACACTCCCCGGGGAGCCCCTGTAAATACTGACACACTCCCCGGGAACCCCCCTGTAAATACTGACACACTCCCTGGGGACCCCCTGTAAATACTGACACACTCCCCGGGGACCCCCTGTAAATACTGACACACTCCCCGGCGACCCCCCTGTAAATACTGACACACTCTCCGGGAACCCCCTGTAAATACTTACACAGTCCTCGGGGACACCCTGTAAATACTTACACACTCCCTGGAGACCCTCCTGTAAATACTGACACAATCCCCGGGGACCCCCCTGTAAATACTGACACACTCCCCGGGGAAACCCTGTAAATACTGACACACTCCCTGGGGAACCCCTGTAAATGCAGACACTCTCCCCGGGGAGACCCCACTTTAAATACTGACACACTCCCTGGTGACACCCGGTAAATACTGACACACGTCCCGGGGACCACCTGTAAATACTGACACATTCCCTGGAGTCCCGCTGTAAATACTGACACACTCCCCGGGGACCCCGTGTAAATACTGACACCCTCCCCGGGGACCCCCTGTAAATACAGACACACACCCCGGGGACCCCCTGTAAATACTGACACACTCCCTGGGGACCCCCTGTAAATACTGACACACTCCCCGGGGACCCCCCTGTAAATACTGACACACTCCCCGGAGACCCCCCTGTAAATAATGACACACTCCCCGGGGACCCCGTGTAAATACTGACACATTCCCCGGGGACTCCCTGTAAATACAGACACACACCCCGGGGACCCTCTGTAAATACTGACACACTCCCCGGGGACCCCCTGTAAATACTGACACACTCCCCGGGGCGTCCTGTAAATACTGACACACTCCCCGGGGATGCCCTGTAAATACTGACACCCTCCCCGGCGACCCCCTGTAAATACAGAAACACTCCCCGGGGACCCCCCTGTAAATACTGACACCCTCCCCGGCGACCCCCTGTAAATACAGAAACACTCCCCGGGGACCCCCTGTAAATACTGACACCCTCCCCGGCGACCCCCTGTAAATACAGAAACACTCCCCGGGGACCCCCCTGTAAATACTGACACACTCCCCGGGGACACCCTGTAAATACTGACACACTCCCCGGGGACTCCCTGTAAATACTGACACACTCCCCGGGGACTCCCTGTAAATACTGACACACTCCCCGGGGACTCCCTGTAAATACTGACACACTCCCCGGGACACCCTGTAAATACTGACACACTCCCCGGGACCCCCTGTAAATACTGACACACTCCCCGGGGACACCCTGTAAATACTGACACACTCCCCGGGGACACCCTGTAAATACTGACACACTCCCCGGAGACCCCCTGTAAATACTGACAAACTCCCCGGGGACCCCCCTTTAAATACTGACACACTCCCCGGGGACCCCCTGTAAATACTGACACACTCCCCGGGGACCCTCTGTAAATACTGACACACTCCCCGGGGACACCCTGTAAATACTGACACACTCACCGGGGACCCCCTTTAAATACTGACGCACACCCCGGGGACCCCCCTGTAAATACTGACACACTCCCCGGGGACACCCAGTAAATACTGACACACTCCCCGGAGACCCCCTGTAAATACTGACACACTCCCCGGGGACCCCCTGTAAATACTGACACACTCCCCGGGCCCCCCTGTAAATACTGACACACTCCCCGGGAACCCCCTGTAAATAGTGACACACTCCCCGGGGACCCCCTGTAAATACTGACACACTCCCCGGGGAGCCCCTGTAAATACTGACACACTCCCCGGGGACCCCCCTGTAAATACTGACACACTCCCCGGGGAACTCCTGTAAATACTGACACACTCCCCGGGGACCCCCTGTAAATACTGACACACGCCCCAGGGACCCCCCTGTAAATACTGACACACTCCCCGGGGAACTCCTGTAAATACTGACACACTCCCCGGGGAACCACTGTAAATACTGACACACTCCCCGGGGACCCCCTGTAAATACTGACACACTCCCCGGGGACCCCCTGTAAATACTGACACACTCCCCGGGGATCCCCTGTAAATACTGACACACTCCCCGGGGACCCCCCTTTAAATAATGACACACTCCCCGGAGACCCCTCTGTAAATACTGACATACTCCCCGGTGACCCCCCCGGTAAATACTGACACACTCCCTGGAGTCCCGCTGTAAATACTGACACACTCCACAGGGACCCCCTGTAAATACTGATACACGCCCCGGCCACGCCCTGTAAATACAGACACATTCCCCAGGGACCCCCTTTAAATACTGATACACTCCATGGGGACCCACTGTAAATACTGACACACTCCCCGTGCAGGCCCTGTAAATACTGACACACTCCCTGGAGTCCCACTGTAAATACTGACACACTCCCCAGGGACCCCCTGTAAAAACTGATACACTCCCCCGGGACCCCCCTGTAAATACTGACACACAGCCCGGGGATCCGCATGTAAATACTGACACTCCACGGGGACACCCTGTAAATACTGACACACTCCCCAGGGATCCGCCTGTAAATACTGACACAGTCCCAGGGGACACCCTGTAAATACTGACACACTCCACGGGGACCCCACTGTAAATACTGACACACTCCCCGGAGATCCCCCTGTAAATAGTGACACACTCCCCGGGGACCCCCCTGTAAATACTGACACACTCCACGGGGACCCCACTGTAAATACTGGCACACTCCCCGGAGATCCCCCTGTAAATAGTGACACACTCCCCGGGGACCCCCTGTAAATACTGACAAACTCCCCGGGGATCCGCATGTAAATACTGACACACTCCACGGGGACCCACCTGTAAATATAGACACACTCCCCGGGGACCCCCTGTAAATACTGACACACTCCCCGGGAACCCCCTGTAAATACTGACACACTCCCTGGGGACCCCCTGTAAATACTGACACACTCCCCGGGGACCCCCTGTAAATACTGACACACTCCCCGGCGACCCCCCTGTAAATACTGACACACTCTCCGGGAACCCCCTGTAAATACTTACACAGTCCTCGGGGACACCCTGTAAATACTTACACACTCCCTGGAGACCCTCCTGTAAATACTGACACACTCCCCGGGGACCCCCCTGTAAATACTGACACACTCCCCGGGGAAACCCTGTAAATACTGACACACTCCCTGGGGAACCCCTGTAAATGCTGACACTCTCCCCGGGGAGACCCCACTTTAAATACTGACACACTCCCTGGTGACACCCGGTAAATACTGACACACGTCCCGGGGACCACCTGTAAATACTGACACATTCCCTGGAGTCCCGCTGTAAATACTGACACACTCCCCGGGGATCCGCCTGTAAATACTGACACACACCACGGGGACACCCTGTAAATACTGACACACTTCCCGGTGACACCCTGTAAATACTGACACATTCCCCGGGGGCCCCCCCTGTAAATACTGATACACTCCCCGGGGACCCCCTGTAAATACTGACAGACTCCCTGGGCACGCACTGTAAATACTGACACACTCCCTGGGGACACCCTGTAAATACTGATACACTCCCCGGGGACCCTCTGTAAATACTGACACACTCCCCGGGGACAACCTGTAAATACTGACACACTCCCCGGGGACCCCCTGTAAATACTGACACACTCCATGGGGTCCCGCTGTAAATACTGACACACTCCCCAGGGACCCCCTGTAAATACTGATACATTCCCCAGGGACCCCCTGTAAATACTGACAGACTCCCTGGGCACGCACTGTAAATACTGACACACTCCCTGGGGACACCCTGTAAATACTGATACACTCCCCGGGGACCCTCTGTAAATACTGACACACTCCCCGGGGACAACCTGTAAATACTGACACACTCCCCGGGGACCCCCTGTAAATACTGACACACTCCCCGGGACACCCTGTAAATACTGACACACTCCCCGGAGATCCCTCTGTAAATACTGACATACACGCCGGGGACGCCCCCGTAAATACTGACACACTCCATGGGGTCCCGCTGTAAATACTGACACAGTCCCCAGGGACCCCCTGTAAATACTGATACATTCCCCGGGGACCCCCTGTACATACTGACACACTCCCCGGGCACGCACTGTAAATACTGACACACTCCCTGGGGACCCCCTGTAAATACTGATACACACCCCGGGGACCCCGTGTAAATACTGACACACTCCCCGAGGACACCCTGTAAATACTGATACACTCCCCGGGACACCCTGTAAATACTGACACACTCCCTGGGGACCCCCCTTTAAATACTGACACACTCCCCGGAGACCCCACTGTAAATACTGACATACACGCCGGGGACGCCCCCGTAAATACAGACGCACTCCATGGGGTCCCGCTGTAAATACTGACACACTCCCCAGGGACCCCCTGTAAATACTGACACACTCCCCGGGAACCCCCTGTAAATACTGACACACTCCCCGGGCAGGCCCTGTAAATACTGACACACTCCCTGCAGTCCTGCTGTAAATACTGACACACTCCCCAGGGACACCCTGTAAATACTGATACACTCCCCAGGGACCCCCTGTCAATACTGACACACTCCCCGGGACCCCCCTGTAAATACTGACACACTCCCCGGAGACCCCCCTTTAAATACTGACACACTCCCCGGGCACGCACTGTAAATACTGACACACTCCCTGGGGACCCCCTGTAAATACTGATACACACCCCGGGGACCCCCTGTAAATACTGACACACTCCCCGAGGACACCCTGTAAATACTGATACACTCCCCGGGACACCCTGTAAATACTGACACACTCCCTGGGGACCCCCCTTTAAATACTGACACACTCCCCGGAGACCCCACTGTAAATACTGACATACACGCCGGGGACGCCCCCGTAAATACAGACGCACTCCATGGGGTCCCGCTGTAAATACTGACACACTCCCCAGGGACCCCCTGTAAATACTGACACACTCCCCGGGAACCCCCTGTAAATACTGACACACTCCCCGGGGACACCCTGTAAATACTGACACACTCACCGGGGACACCCTGTAAATACTGACACACTCCCCGGGGACCCCCTGTAAATACTGACACACTCCCCGGGCAGGCCCTGTAAATACTGACACACTCCCTGCAGTCCTGCTGTAAATACTGACACACTCCCCAGGGACACCCTGTAAATACTGATACACTCCCCAGGGACCCCCTGTCAATACTGACACACTCCCCGGGAACCCCCTGTAAATACTGACACACTCCCCGGAGACCCCCCTTTAAATACTGACACACTCCCCGGGCACGCACTGTAAATACTGACAGAGTCCCCGAATATCTGCCTGTAAATACTGACACACTCCACGGAGACCACCCTGTAAATACTGACGCACTCCCCGGGGACCCCCTGTAAATACTGACACACTCCCCGGGGACCCCCTGTAAATACTGACACACTCCCCGGCGACCCCCCTGTAATTACTGACACACTCTCCGGGAACCCCCTGTAAATACTTACACAGTCCTCGGGGACACCCTGTAAATACTTACACACTCCCTGGAGACCCTCCTGTAAATACTGACACACTCCCCGGGGACCCCCCTGTAAATACTGACACACTCCCCGGGGAAACCCTGTAAATACTGACACACTCCCTGGGGAACCCCTGTAAATGCTGACACTCTCCCCGGGGAGACCCCACTTTAAATACTGACACACTCCCTGGTGACACCCGGTAAATACTGACACACGTCCCGGGGACCACCTGTAAATACTGACACATTCCCTGGAGTCCCGCTGTAAATACTGACACACTCCCCGGGGATCCGCCTGTAAATACTGACACACACCACGGGGACACCCTGTAAATACTGACACACTTCCCGGTGACACCCTGTAAATACTGACACATTCCCCGGGGGCCCCCCCTGTAAATACTGATACACTCCCCGGGGACCCCCTGTAAATACTGATACATTCCCCAGGGACCCCCTGTAAATACTGACAGACTCCCTGGGCACGCACTGTAAATACTGACACACTCCCTGGGGACACCCTGTAAATACTGATACACTCCCCGGGGACCCTCTGTAAATACTGACACACTCCCCGGGGACAACCTGTAAATACTGACACACTCCCCGGGGACCCCCTGTAAATACTGACACACTCCCCGGGACACCCTGTAAATACTGACACACTCCCCGGAGATCCCTCTGTAAATACTGACATACACGCCGGGGACGCCCCCGTAAATACTGACACACTCCATGGGGTCCCGCTGTAAATACTGACACAGTCCCCAGGGACCCCCTGTAAATACTGATACATTCCCCGGGGACCCCCTGTACATACTGACACACTCCCCGGGCACGCACTGTAAATACTGACACACTCCCTGGGGACCCCCTGTAAATACTGATACACACCCCGGGGACCCCCTGTAAATACTGACACACTCCCCGAGGACACCCTGTAAATACTGATACACTCCCCGGGACACCCTGTAAATACTGACACACTCCCTGGGGACCCCCCTTTAAATACTGACACACTCCCCGGAGACCCCACTGTAAATACTGACATACACGCCGGGGACGCCCCCGTAAATACAGACGCACTCCATGGGGTCCCGCTGTAAATACTGACACACTCCCCAGGGACCCCCTGTAAATACTGACACACTCCCCGGGAACCCCCTGTAAATACTGACACACTCCCCGGGCAGGCCCTGTAAATACTGACACACTCCCTGCAGTCCTGCTGTAAATACTGACACACTCCCCAGGGACACCCTGTAAATACTGACACACTCCCCGGAGATCCCTCTGTAAATACAGACACACTCCCCGGGCACGCACTGTAAATACTGACACAGTCCCCGAATATCTGCCTGTAAATACTGACACACTCCACGGGGACACGCCTGTAAATACTGACACACTCCCCGGGGACCCCCTGTAAATACTGACACCCTCCCCGGGGACCCCTGTAAATACTGACACACTCCCCTGGGGACACCCCTGTAAATACTGACACACTCCCCGGGGACCCCCTGTAAATACTGACACCCTCCCCGGGGACCCCTGTAAATACTGACACACTCCCCGGGGATTCCCTGTAAATACTGACACACTCCGCAGGGAACCCCCTGTAAATACTGACACACTCCCCGGGGAACCCCTCTAAATACTGACACACTCCCCGGGGCACCCTGTAAATACTGACACACTCCCCGGGGATTCCCTGTAAATACAGACACACCCCCTGGGGAAACCCTGTAAATACTGACACACTCCCTGGGGATTCCCTGTAAATACTGACACACTCCCCGGGGACACCGTGTAAATACTGACACACTCCCCGGGGACCCCCCTGTAAATACTGATGCACTCCCCGGGGACCCCCTGTAAATACAGATACACTCCCCGGGACACCCTGTAAATACTGACACACTCCCCGGGGACCCACTTGTAAATGCTGACACACTCCCCAGGGATGCCCTGTAAATACTGACAAACTCCCCGGGGAAACCCTGTAAATACTGACACACTCCCCGAGGATTCCCTGTAAATACTGACACACTCCCCGGGGACACCGTGTAAATACTGACACACTCCACGGAGACCACCCTGTAAATACTGACGCACTCCCCGGGGACCCCCTGTAAATACTGACACACTCCCCGGGGACCCCCTGTAAATACTGACACACTCCCCGGCGACCCCCCTGTAAATACTGACACACTCTCCGGGAACCCCCTGTAAATACTTACACAGTCCTCGGGGACACCCTGTAAATACTTACACACTCCCTGGAGACCCTCCTGTAAATACTGACACACTCCCCGGGGACCCCCCTGTAAATACTGACACACTCCCCGGGGAAACCCTGTAAATACTGACACACTCCCTGGGGAACCCCTGTAAATGCTGACACTCTCCCCGGGGAGACCCCACTTTAAATACTGACACACTCCCTGGTGACACCCGGTAAATACTGACACACGTCCCGGGGACCACCTGTAAATACTGACACATTCCCTGGAGTCCCCGCTGTAATACTGACACACTCCCCGGGGATCCGCCTGTAAATACTGACACACACCACGGGGACACCCTGTAAATACTGACACACTTCCCGGTGACACCCTGTAAATACTGACACATTCCCCGGGGGCCCCCCCTGTAAATACTGATACACTCCCCGGGACCCCCTGTAAATACTGACACACTCACCGGGGAACCCCTGTAAATACTGACACACTCCCCGGGGACACCTGTAAATACTGACACACTCCCGGGGACCCCTCTGTAAATACTGACATACACGCCGGGGACGCACCCGTAAATACTGACACACTCCATGGGGTCCCGCTGTAAATACTGACACACTCCCCAGGGACCCCCTGTAAATACTGATACATTCCCCAGGGACCCCCTGTAAATACTGACAGACTCCCTGGGCACGCACTGTAAATACTGACACACTCCCCTGGGGACACCCTGTAAATACTGATACACTCCCCGGGGACCCTCTGTAAATACTGACACACTCCCTGGGCACGCACTGTAAATACTGACACACTCCCTGGGGACCCCCTGTAAATACTGATACACTCCCCGGGGACCCCCTGTAAATACTGACACACTCCCCGGGCAGGCCCTGTAAATACTGACACACTCCCCGAGGACACCCTGTAAATACTGATACACTCCCCGGGACACCCTGTAAATACTGACACTCTCCCCGGGCAGGCCCTGTAAATACTGACACACTCCCCGAGGACACCCTGTAAATACTGATACACTCCCCGGGACACCCTGTAAATACTGACACACTCCCCGGGGACAACCTGTAAATACTGACACACTCCCCGGGGACCCCCTGTAAATACTGACACACTCCCCGGGACACCCTGTAAATACTGACACACCTCCCCGGAGATCCCTCTGTAAATACTGACATACACGCCGGGGACGCCCCCGTAAATACTGACACACTCCATGGGGTCCCGCTGTAAATACTGACACAGTCCCCAGGGACCCCCTGTAAATACTGACACACTCCCCGGGAACCCCCTGTAAATACTGACACACTCCCCGGGCAGGCCCTGTAAATACTGACACACTCCCTGGAGTCCTGCTGTAAATACTGACACACTCCCCAGGGACACCCTGTAAATACTGATACACTCCCCAGGGACCCCCTGTCAATACTGACACACTCCCCGGGACCCCCCTGTAAATACTGACACACTCCACCCCGGAGACCTCCCTGTAAATACTGACACATGCCCCGGATCCACCCAGTAAATAGTGACACACTCCCCGGGGACCCGCCTGTAAATACTGACACACTCCCCGGGGCGCCCTGTAAATACTGACATACTCCCCGGAGATGCCCTGTAAATACTGACTCTCTCCCCGGGGACTCCCTGTAAATACTGACACACTCCGCAGGGAACCCCCTGTAAATACTGACACACTCCCCGGGGAACCCCTCTAAATACTGACACACTCCCCGGGGCACCCTGTAAATACTGACACACTCCCCGGGGATTCCCTGTAAATACAGACACACCCCCTGGGGAAACCCTGTAAATACTGACACACTCCCTGGGGATTCCCTGTAAATACTGACACACTCCCCGGGGACACCGTGTAAATACTGACACACTCCCCGGGGACCCCCTGTAAATACTGATTGCACTCCCCGGGGACCCCCTGTAAATACAGATACACTCCCCGGGACACCCTGTAAATACTGACACACTCCCCCGGGGACCCACTTGTAAATGCTGACACACTCTCCAGGGATGCCATGTAAATACTGACAAACTCCCCGGGGAAACCCTGTAAATACTGACACACTCCCCGAGGATTCCCTGTAAATACTGACACACTCCCCGGGGACACCGTGTAAATACTGACACACTCCCCCGAGACCCACCCTGTAAATACTGACGCACTCCCCGGGGACCCCCTGTAAATACTGACACACTCCCCGGGACACCCTGTAAATACTGACACACTCCCCGGGGATTCCCTGTAAATACTAACACACTCCCCGGGGACACCCCTGTAAATACTGACACACTCCCCCGAGACCACCCTGTAAATACTGATGCACTCCCCGGGGACCCCCTGTAAATACTGACACACTCCCCGGGGACCCCCCTTTAAATATGACACACTCCCCGGAGACCCCTCTGTAAATACTGACATACTCCCTGGGGAACCCCCCGTAAATACTGACACACTATTTGGGGTCCCGCTGTAAATACTGACACACTCCCCGGGGACACCCGCTAAATACTGACACATTCCATGGGCACGCCCTGTAAATACTGACACACTCCCCAGGGACCCCTGTAAATACTGATACACTCCCCGGGAACCCCCTGTAAATACTGACACACTCCCCAGGGACTCCCTGTAAATACTGATACACTCCCGGGGAACCCCCTGTAAATACTGACACACTCCCCGGGGACCCCCCTGTAAATACTGACACACTCCCCCGGGCACGCCCTGTAAATACTGACACACTCCCTGGAGTGCCGCTGTAAATACTGACACACTCCCCGGGGATCCGCCTGTAATACTGACACAGTCCCCGGGGACACCCTGTAAATACTGACACACTCCACGGGGACCCCACTGTCAATACTGACACACTCCCCGAGATCCCCTGTAAATAGTGACACACTCCCCGGGGACCCCCTGTAAATACTGACACACTCCACGGGGACCCCACTGTAAATACTGACACACTCCCCGGAGATCCCCCTGTAAATAGTGACACACTCCCCGGGGACCCCCCTGTAAATACTGACACACTCCCCGGGGATCCGCATGTAAATACTGACACACTCCACGGGACCCCCTGTAAATACTGACACACTCCCCGGGAACCCCCTGTAAATACTGACACACTCCCTGGGGACCCCCTGTAAATACTGACACACTCCCCGGGGACCCCCTGTAAATACTGACACACTCCCGGGGACCCCCCTGTAAATACTGACACACTCTCCGGGAACCCCCTGTAAATACTGACACAGTCCTCGGGGACCCCCTGTAAATACTGACACACTCCCCGGGGACCCCCTGTAAATACTGACACACTCCCTGGAGACCCTCCTGTAAATACTGACACACTCCCCGGGGACCCCCCTGTAAATACTGACACACTCCCCGGGGAAACCCTGTAAATACTGACACACTCCCTGGGGAACCCCTGTAAATACTGACACTCTCCCGGGGAGACCCCACTTTAAATCATGACACACTCCCCGGTGACACCCGGTAAATACTGACACACGTCCCGGGGACCACCTGTAAATACTGACACATTCCCTGGAGTCCGCTGTAAATACTGACACACTCCCCGGGGATCCGCCTGTAAATAAAGACACACACCACGGGGACACCCTGTAAATACTGACACACTTCCCGGTGACACCCTGTAAATACTGACACACTTCCGGGGATCCGCCTGTAAATACTGATACACTCCCCGGGGACCCCCTGTAAATACTGACACACTCACCGGGGAACCCCTGTAAATACTGACACACTCCCCGGGGACACCCTGTAAATACTGACACACTCCCCGGGGACGCCCCCGTAAATACTGACACACTCCATGGGGTCCCGCTGTAAATACTGACACACTCCCCAGGGACCCCCTGTAAATACTGATACATTCCCCGGGGACCCCCTGTAAATACTGACAGACTCCCTGGGCACGCACTGTAAATACTGACACACTCCCTGGGGACCCCCTGTAAATACTGATACACTCCCCGGGGACCCCCTGTAAATACTGACACACTCCCTGGGCACGCACTGTAAATACTGACACACTCCCTGGGGACCCCCTGTAAATACTGATACACTCCCCGGGGACCCCCTGTAAATACTGACACACTCCCCGGGCAGGCCCTGTAAATACTGACACACACCCCGAGGACACCCTGTAAATACTGATACACTCCCCAAGGACACCCTGTAAATACTGATACACTCCCCGGGACACCCTGTAAATACTGACACTCTCCCCGGGCAGGCCCTGTAAATACCGACACACTCCCCGGGGACACCCTGTAAATACTGACACACTCCCCAGGTCCCCCTGTAAATACTGACACACTCCCTGGGGACTCCCTGTAAATACTGACACACTTCCCGGGAACACATGGTAAATACTGACACACTCCCCAGGGACACCCTGTAAATACTGACACCATCCCTGGGGATTCCCTGTACATACTGACACACTCCCCGGTAACCCCCTGTAAATACTGACACACTTCCCAGGAGACGCCCTGTAAATACTGACACCCTCCCTGGGGACCCCCTGTAAATACTGACGCATTCCCTGGGGACCCCCTGTCAATACTGACACACTCCCTGGAGACCCCCCTGTAAATACTGACATACTCCCCGGGGACCCCCGTGTAAATACTGACACAGTCCCCGGGGATCCCCTGTAAATACTGACACACTCCCCGGGGACTCCCGGTAACTACTGACACACTCCCCGGGGACCCCCTGTAAATACTGACACACTCCCCGGGGACCCCCTGTAAATACTGACACACTCCCCGGTGATCCCATGTAAATACTGACACACTCCCCGAGGAGCCCCTGTAAATACTGACACACTCCCCGGGGACCCCCTGTGAATACTGACACACTCCCCGGTGATCCCATGTAAATACTGACACACTCCCCGGGGACCGCCTGTAAAAACGGACACACTCCCCTGGGACACCGCCGTAAATGCTGACACACTCCCCGGGAATCCCCCTGAAAATACTGACACACTCCCCGGGAATCCCCCTGAAAATACTGACACACTCCCCGGGAATCCCCCTGCAAATACTGACACACTTCCCGGGGACCCCCCTGTAAATATTGACACACTCCCCGGGGACAACCCTGTAAATACTGACACACTCCCCGGGGAACCCATGTAAATACTGACACACTCCCCGGGGACCCCCCTGTAAATACTGACACACTCCCCGGGGACCCCCCTGTAAATACTGACACTCTCCCTGGGGACCCCCTGTAAATACTGACACACTCCCCGGGGACACCCTGTAAATACTGACACACTCTCCGGGGATCCCCTGTAAATACTGACACACTCCCCGGGGACTCCCCTGTTAATACTGACACGCTCCCCGGGGACCCCCCTGTAAATACTGACACACTCCCAGGGGACCCCCTGTAAATACTGACACACTCCCCGGGGATCCCCTGTAAATACTGACACGCTCCCCGGGGACCCCCCTGTAAATACTGACACACTCCCAGGGGACACCCTGTAAATACTGACACACTCCCCGGGGACACCCTGTAAATACTGACACACTCCCCGGGGACCCCCTGTAAATACTGACACACTCTCCGGGGATCCCCTGTAAATACTGACACACTCTCCGGGGATCCCCTGTAAATACTGACACGCTCCCCGGGGACCCCTCTGTAAATACTGGCACACTCCCAGGGGACACCCTGTAAATACTGACACACTCCACGGGGACCCCCTGTAAATACTGACTTACTCCCCGGGGACCCCCTGTAATTACTGACACACTCCCCGGTGACCCCCCCTTTAAATATGACACACTCCCCGGAGACCCCTCTGTAAATACTGACATACTCCCTGGGGAACCCCCCGTAGATACTGACACACTATTTGGCGTCCCACTGTAAATACTGACACACTCCCCGGGGACACCCTGTAAATACTGACACACTCCCCGGGGACCCCACTGTAAATACTGACACACTCCCCGGGGATTCCCTCTAAATACTGACACACCCCCCGGGGAAACCCTGTAAATACTGACACACTCCCCGGGGATTCCGTGTAAATACTGACACACTCCCCGGGGACCCCACTGTAAATACTGACACACTCCCCGGGGATTCCGTGTAAATACTGACACACTCCCCAGGTCCCCCTGTAAATACTGACACACTCCCTGGGGACTCCCTGTAAATACTGACACACTTCCCGGGAACACATGGTAAATACTGACACACTCCCCAGGGACACCCTGTAAATACTGACACCATCCCTGGGGATTCCCTGTACATACTGACACACTCCCCGGTAACCCCCTGTAAATACTGACACACTTCCCAGGAGACGCCCTGTAAATACTGACACCCTCCCTGGGGACCCCCTGTAAATACTGACGCATTCCCTGGGGACCCCCTGTCAATACTGACACACTCCCTGGAGACCCCCCTGTAAATACTGACATACTCCCCGGGGACCCCCGTGTAAATACTGACACAGTCCCCGGGGATCCCCTGTAAATACTGACACACTCCCCGGGGACTCCCGGTAACTACTGACACACTCCCCGGGGACCCCCTGTAAATACTGACACACTCCCCGGGGACCCCCTGTAAATACTGACACACTCCCCGGTGATCCCATGTAAATACTGACACACTCCCCGAGGAGCCCCTGTAAATACTGACACACTCCCCGGGGACCCCCTGTGAATACTGACACACTCCCCGGTGATCCCATGTAAATACTGACACACTCCCCGGGGACCGCCTGTAAAAACGGACACACTCCCCTGGGACACCGCCGTAAATGCTGACACACTCCCCGGGAATCCCCCTGAAAATACTGACACACTCCCCGGGAATCCCCCTGAAAATACTGACACACTCCCCGGGAATCCCCCTGCAAATACTGACACACTTCCCGGGGACCCCCCCTGTAAATATTGACACACTCCCCGGGGACAACCCTGTAAATACTGACACACTCCCCGGGGAACCCATGTAAATACTGACACACTCCCCGGGGACCCCCCTGTAAATACTGACACACTCCCCGGGGACCCCCCTGTAAATACTGACACTCTCCCTGGGGACCCCCTGTAAATACTGACACACTCTCCAGGGATGCCATGTAAATACTGACAAACTCCCCGGGGAAACCCTGTAAATACTGACACACTCCCCGAGGATTCCCTGTAAATACTGACACACTCCCCGGGGACACCGTGTAAATACTGACACACTCCCCCGAGACCACCCTGTAAATACTGACACACTCCCCGGGACACCCTGTAAATACTGACACACTCCCCGGGGATTCCCTGTAAATACTAACACACTCCCCGGGGACACCCTGTAAATACTGACACACTCCCCCGAGACCACCCTGTAAATACTGATGCACTCCCCGGGGACCCCCTGTAAATACTGACACACTCCCCGGGGACCCCCCTTTAAATATGACACACTCCCCGGAGACCCCTCTGTAAATACTGACATACTCCCTGGGGAACCCCCCGTAAATACTGACACACTATTTGGGGTCCCGCTGTAAATACTGACACACTCCCCGGGGACACCCGCTAAATACTGACACATTCCATGGGCACGCCCTGTAAATACTGACACACTCCCCAGGGACCCCCTGTAAATACTGATACACTCCCCGGGAACCCCCTGTAAATACTGACACACTCCCCAGGGACTCCCTGTAAATACTGATACACTCCCCGGGAACCCCCTGTAAATACTGACACACTCCCCGGGGACCCCCCTGTAAATACTGACACACTCCCCGGGCACGCCCTGTAAATACTGACACACTCCCTGGAGTGCCGCTGTAAATACTGACACACTCCCCGGGGATCCGCCTGTAAATACTGACACAGTCCCCGGGGACACCCTGTAAATACTGACACACTCCACGGGGACCCCACTGTCAATACTGACACACTCCCCGGAGATCCCCCTGTAAATAGTGACACACTCCCCGGGGACCCCCCTGTAAATACTGACACACTCCACGGGGACCCCACTGTAAATACTGACACACTCCCCGGAGATCCCCCTGTAAATAGTGACACACTCCCCGGGGACCCCCCTGTAAATACTGACACACTCCCCGGGGATCCGCATGTAAATACTGACACACTCCACGGGGACCCCCTGTAAATACTGACACACTCCCCGGGAACCCCCTGTAAATACTGACACACTCCCTGGGGACCCCCTGTAAATACTGACACACTCCCCGGGGACCCCCTGTAAATACTGACACACTCCCCGGGGACCCCCCTGTAAATACTGACACACTCTCCGGGAACCCCCTGTAAATACTGACACAGTCCTCGGGGACCCCCTGTAAATACTGACACACTCCCCGGGGACCCCCTGTAAATACTGACACACTCCCTGGAGACCCTCCTGTAAATACTGACACACTCCCCGGGGACCCCCCTGTAAATACTGACACACTCCCCGGGGAAACCCTGTAAATACTGACACACTCCCTGGGGAACCCCTGTAAATACTGACACTCTCCCCGGGGAGACCCCACTTTAAATCATGACACACTCCCCGGTGACACCCGGTAAATACTGACACACGTCCCGGGGACCACCTGTAAATACTGACACATTCCCTGGAGTCCCGCTGTAAATACTGACACACTCCCCGGGGATCCGCCTGTAAATAAAGACACACACCACGGGGACACCCTGTAAATACTGACACACTTCCCGGTGACACCCTGTAAATACTGACACACTTCCCGGGGATCCGCCTGTAAATACTGATACACTCCCCGGGGACCCCCTGTAAATACTGACACACTCACCGGGGAACCCCTGTAAATACTGACACACTCCCCGGGGACACCCTGTAAATACTGACACACTCCCCGGGGACGCCCCCGTAAATACTGACACACTCCATGGGGTCCCGCTGTAAATACTGACACACTCCCCAGGGACCCCCTGTAAATACTGATACATTCCCCGGGGACCCCCTGTAAATACTGACAGACTCCCTGGGCACGCACTGTAAATACTGACACACTCCCTGGGGACCCCCTGTAAATACTGATACACTCCCCGGGGACCCCCTGTAAATACTGACACACTCCCTGGGCACGCACTGTAAATACTGACACACTCCCTGGGGACCCCCTGTAAATACTGATACACTCCCCGGGGACCCCCTGTAAATACTGACACACTCCCCGGGCAGGCCCTGTAAATACTGACACACACCCCGAGGACACCCTGTAAATACTGATACACTCCCCAAGGACACCCTGTAAATACTGATACACTCCCCGGGACACCCTGTAAATACTGACACTCTCCCCGGGCAGGCCCTGTAAATACCGACACACTCCCCGGGGACACCCTGTAAATACTGACACACTCCCCAGGTCCCCCTGTAAATACTGACACACTCCCTGGGGACTCCCTGTAAATACTGACACACTTCCCGGGAACACATGGTAAATACTGACACACTCCCCAGGGACACCCTGTAAATACTGACACCATCCCTGGGGATTCCCTGTACATACTGACACACTCCCCGGTAACCCCCTGTAAATACTGACACACTTCCCAGGAGACGCCCTGTAAATACTGACACCCTCCCTGGGGACCCCCTGTAAATACTGACGCATTCCCTGGGGACCCCCTGTCAATACTGACACACTCCCTGGAGACCCCCCTGTAAATACTGACATACTCCCCGGGGACCCCCGTGTAAATACTGACACAGTCCCCGGGGATCCCCTGTAAATACTGACACACTCCCCGGGGACTCCCGGTAACTACTGACACACTCCCCGGGGACCCCCTGTAAATACTGACACACTCCCCGGGGACCCCCTGTAAATACTGACACACTCCCCGGTGATCCCATGTAAATACTGACACACTCCCCGAGGAGCCCCTGTAAATACTGACACACTCCCCGGGGACCCCCTGTGAATACTGACACACTCCCCGGTGATCCCATGTAAATACTGACACACTCCCCGGGGACCGCCTGTAAAAACGGACACACTCCCCTGGGACACCGCCGTAAATGCTGACACACTCCCCGGGAATCCCCCTGAAAATACTGACACACTCCCCGGGAATCCCCCTGAAAATACTGACACACTCCCCGGGAATCCCCCTGCAAATACTGACACACTTCCCGGGGACCCCCCTGTAAATATTGACACACTCCCCGGGGACAACCCTGTAAATACTGACACACTCCCCGGGGAACCCATGTAAATACTGACACACTCCCCGGGGACCCCCCTGTAAATACTGACACACTCCCCGGGGACCCCCCTGTAAATACTGACACTCTCCCTGGGGACCCCCTGTAAATACTGACACACTCCCCGGGGACACCCTGTAAATACTGACACACTCTCCGGGGATCCCCTGTAAATACTGACACACTCCCCGGGGACTCCCCTGTTAATACTGACACGCTCCCCGGGGACCCCCCTGTAAATACTGACACACTCCCAGGGGACCCCCTGTAAATACTGACACACTCCCCGGGGATCCCCTGTAAATACTGACACGCTCCCCGGGGACCCCCCTGTAAATACTGACACACTCCCAGGGGACACCCTGTAAATACTGACACACTCCCCGGGGACACCCTGTAAATACTGACACACTCCCCGGGGACCCCCTGTAAATACTGACACACTCTCCGGGGATCCCCTGTAAATACTGACACACTCTCCGGGGATCCCCTGTAAATACTGACACGCTCCCCGGGGACCCCTCTGTAAATACTGGCACACTCCCAGGGGACACCCTGTAAATACTGACACACTCCACGGGGACCCCCTGTAAATACTGACTTACTCCCCGGGGACCCCCTGTAATTACTGACACACTCCCCGGTGACCCCCCCTTTAAATATGACACACTCCCCGGAGACCCCTCTGTAAATACTGACATACTCCCTGGGGAACCCCCCGTAGATACTGACACACTATTTGGCGTCCCACTGTAAATACTGACACACTCCCCGGGGACACCCTGTAAATACTGACACACTCCCCGGGGACCCCACTGTAAATACTGACACACTCCCCGGGGATTCCCTCTAAATACTGACACACCCCCCGGGGAAACCCTGTAAATACTGACACACTCCCCGGGGATTCCGTGTAAATACTGACACACTCCCCGGGGACCCCACTGTAAATACTGACACACTCCCCGGGGATTCCGTGTAAATACTGACACACTCCCCAGGTCCCCCTGTAAATACTGACACACTCCCTGGGGACTCCCTGTAAATACTGACACACTTCCCGGGAACACATGGTAAATACTGACACACTCCCCAGGGACACCCTGTAAATACTGACACCATCCCTGGGGATTCCCTGTACATACTGACACACTCCCCGGTAACCCCCTGTAAATACTGACACACTTCCCAGGAGACGCCCTGTAAATACTGACACCCTCCCTGGGGACCCCCTGTAAATACTGACGCATTCCCTGGGGACCCCCTGTCAATACTGACACACTCCCTGGAGACCCCCCTGTAAATACTGACATACTCCCCGGGGACCCCCGTGTAAATACTGACACAGTCCCCGGGGATCCCCTGTAAATACTGACACACTCCCCGGGGACTCCCGGTAACTACTGACACACTCCCCGGGGACCCCCTGTAAATACTGACACACTCCCCGGGGACCCCCTGTAAATACTGACACACTCCCCGGTGATCCCATGTAAATACTGACACACTCCCCGAGGAGCCCCTGTAAATACTGACACACTCCCCGGGGACCCCCTGTGAATACTGACACACTCCCCGGTGATCCCATGTAAATACTGACACACTCCCCGGGGACCGCCTGTAAAAACGGACACACTCCCCTGGGACACCGCCGTAAATGCTGACACACTCCCCGGGAATCCCCCTGAAAATACTGACACACTCCCCGGGAATCCCCCTGAAAATACTGACACACTCCCCGGGAATCCCCCTGCAAATACTGACACACTTCCCGGGGACCCCCCTGTAAATATTGACACACTCCCCGGGGACAACCCTGTAAATACTGACACACTCCCCGGGGAACCCATGTAAATACTGACACACTCCCCGGGGACCCCCCTGTAAATACTGACACACTCCCCGGGGACCCCCCTGTAAATACTGACACTCTCCCTGGGGACCCCCTGTAAATACTGACACACTCCCCGGGGACACCCTGTAAATACTGACACACTCTCCGGGGATCCCCTGTAAATACTGACACACTCCCCGGGGACTCCCCTGTTAATACTGACACGCTCCCCGGGGACCCCCCTGTAAATACTGACACACTCCCAGGGGACCCCCTGTAAATACTGACACACTCCCCGGGGATCCCCTGTAAATACTGACACGCTCCCCGGGGACCCCCCTGTAAATACTGACACACTCCCAGGGGACACCCTGTAAATACTGACACACTCCCCGGGGACACCCTGTAAATACTGACACACTCCCCGGGGACCCCCTGTAAATACTGACACACTCTCCGGGGATCCCCTGTAAATACTGACACACTCTCCGGGGATCCCCTGTAAATACTGACACGCTCCCCGGGGACCCCTCTGTAAATACTGGCACACTCCCAGGGGACACCCTGTAAATACTGACACACTCCACGGGGACCCCCTGTAAATACTGACTTACTCCCCGGGGACCCCCTGTAATTACTGACACACTCCCCGGTGACCCCCCCTTTAAATATGACACACTCCCCGGAGACCCCTCTGTAAATACTGACATACTCCCTGGGGAACCCCCCGTAGATACTGACACACTATTTGGCGTCCCACTGTAAATACTGACACACTCCCCGGGGACACCCTGTAAATACTGACACACTCCCCGGGGACCCCACTGTAAATACTGACACACTCCCCGGGGATTCCCTCTAAATACTGACACACCCCCCGGGGAAACCCTGTAAATACTGACACACTCCCCGGGGATTCCGTGTAAATACTGACACACTCCCCGGGGACCCCACTGTAAATACTGACACACTCCCCGGGGACACCCGCTAAATACTGACACATTCCATGGGCACGCCCTGTAAATACTGATACACTCCCCGGGAACCCCCTGTAAATACTGACACACTCCCGGGGACCCCCTGTAAATACTGACACACTCCCCGGGTACCCCCCTGTAATTACTGACACACTCCCTGGGGACCCCCTGTAAATACTGACACAATCCCCGGGGACCCCCTGTAAATACTGACACACTCCCCGGGGACTCCCTGTAAATACTGACACACTCCCCAGGGACCACCTGTAAATACTGACACACTCCCCGGGGACCCCCCTGTAAATACTGACACACGCCCCAGGGACCCCCCTGTAAATACTGACACACTCCCCGGGGACCCCCCTGTAAATACTGACACACTCCCCGGGGACCCCCCTGTAAATACTGACAAACTCCCGGGGACCCCCCTGTAAATACTGACACACTCCCCGGGGAACCCCTGTAAATACTGACACACGCCCCCAGGACCCCCTGTAAATACTGACACACGCCCCAGGGACCCCCCTGTAAATACTGACACACACCCCGGGGACCTCCTGTAAATACTGACACACGCCCCAGGGACCCTATCTCCTAAGTTTGAATGAAAGCAAAGTATTGCGCGTTCTGGAAATCTAGAACACAAACAGAAATAGCTGGAAAACGTCAGCATGTCTGGCAGCATCTGCCGAGGGGGATACAGGTGACGTTCGGGGTCCGCGTGACCCTTCCTCAGAACTAAGATATACAGAAATGAGATGTGATTTAAGCTGGCAGAAGAGGGTGGGTGGGACAGGGAGAGCTCGATATGGGGCTAGTGATACGTGCAGACCACAACGAGACTGCCAAAGATGTCACAGGCAGCTCGCTTGCTTCCCTTATTGTCCGCGTTAGCACATCCTTTAGATAATATCATCACCATCAACACCCCTTTGTCCTTTGGTCGATGACATCTTTAGCGGTCTCTTCTTGGCCTTCACCTATCACTGGCCTCCTATCCAGCTGTACGTGTCCCACCACATTCTACCAGCTCATATCTCATCGCATTTCTGTATATCTTAGTTCTGTTGAAGGGTCGAATGGACTCGGAACGTCCACTGTATCCCTCTCCGCAGATGCTGCCAGACCCTGCTGAGGTTTTCCAGCTGTGTTTGTTTTTGTTTCTAAGTGTGAATGACAGTCTCTGCCCCATAAAGTAACCCAGTTTGGCTTTCTTAACATTTTTGGCACGGTTGCCTGTTAAATCTTCGCTGACCTTAACTCATAAATACCAAGGTAGTTACCAGACGAGTTGGTTGTCTGACGTCTGTGTCCACCAGTGATTCCCCCCCCACCTCAGGTGGCAGTACTGATGCATAGTTAGCACAGATTAATGATGGTGTGTACCGACAGGGGGTGTGTATCAGTGTATCGACAGGGGGTGTGTATCAGTGTATCGACAGGGGGTGTGTATCAGTGTATCGACAGGGGGTGTGTATCGACAGGGGGTGTGTATCAGTGTAACGACAGGGGGTGTGTATCAGTGTATCGACAGGGGGTGTGTATCAGTGTATCGACAGGGGGTGTGTATCGACAGGGGGTGTGTATCAGTGTATCGACAGGGGGTGTGTATCAGTGTATAGACAGGGGGTGTGTATCAGTGTATCGACAGGGGGTGTGTATCAGTGTATCGACAGGGGGTGTGTATCAGTGTATCGACAGGGGGTGTGTATCAGTGTATCGACAGGGGATGTGTATCAGTGTATCGACAGGGGGTGTGTATCAGTGTATCGACAGGGGCTGTGTATAAGTGTATCGACAGGGGGTGTGTATCAGTGTATCGACAGGGGGTGTGTATCAGTGTATCGACAGGGGGTGTGTATCAGTGTATCGACAGGGGGTGTGTATCGACAGGGGGTGTGTATCAGTGTATCGACAGGGGGTGTGTATCAGTGTATCGACAAGGGGTGTGTATCGACAGGGGGTGTGTATCAGTGTATCGACAGGGGGTGTGTATCAGTGTATCGACAGAGGGTGTGTATCAGTGTATCGACAGGGGGTGTGTATCAGTGTATCGACAGGGGGTGTGTATCAGTGTATCGACAGGGGGTGTGTATCACTGTATCGACAGGGGGTGTGTATCAGTGTATCGACAGGGGGTGTGTATCGACAGGGGGTGTGTATCAGTGTATCGACAGGGGGTGTGTATCAGTGTATCAACAGGGGATGTGTATCAGTGTATCGACAGGGGGTGTGTATCAGTGTATCGACAGGGGGTGTGTATCGACAGGGGGTGTGTATCAGTGTATCGACAGGGGGTGTGTATCAGTGTATCGACAGGGGGTGTGTATCAGTGTATCGACAGGGGGTGTGTATCGACAGGGGGTGTGTATCAGTGTAGCGACAGGGGGTGTGTATCAGTGTATCGACAGGGGGTGTGTATCAGTGTATCGACAGGGGGTGTGTATCGCCAGGGGGTGTGTATCAGTGTATCGACAGGGGGTGTGTATCAGTGTATCGACAGGGTGTGTGTATCAGTGTATCGACAGGGGGTGTGTATCGACAGGGGGTGTGTATCAGTGTATCGACAGGGGGTGTGTATCAGTGTATCGAAAGGGGGTGTGTATCGACAGGGGGTGTGTATCAGTGTATCGACAGGGGGTGTGTATCAGTGTATCGACAGGGGGTGTGTATCGACAGGGGGTGTGTATTAGTGTATCGACAGGGGGTGTGTATCAGTGTATCGACAGGGGGTGTGTATCAGTGTATCGAAAGGGGGAGTGTATCGACAGGGGGTGTGTATCAGTGTATCGACAGGGGGTGTGTATCAGTGTAGCGACAGGGGGTGTGTATCAGTGTATCGACACGGGGTGTGTATCAGTGTATCGACATGGGGTGTGTATCAGTGTATTGACAGGGGGTGTGTATCAGTGTATCGACAGGGGGTGTGTATCGACAGGAGGTGTGTATCAGTGTATCAACAGGGGGTGTGTATCGACAGGGGGTGTGTATCAGTGTATCGACAGGGGGTGTGTATCAGTGTATCGACAGGGGGTGTGTATCAGTGTACCGACAGGGGGTGTGTATCAGTGTACCGACAGGGGGTGTGTATCAGTGTATCGACAGGGGGTGTGTATCAGTGTATCGACAGGGGGTGTGTATCAATGTATCGACAGGGGGTGTGTATCAGTGTATCGACAGGGGGTGTGTATCAGTGTATCGACAGGGGGTGTGTACCGACAGGGGGTGTGTATCAGTGTATAGAGAGGGGGTGTGTATCAGTGTATCGACAGGGGGTGTGTACCGACAGGGGGTGTGTATCAGTGTATAGACAGGGGGTGTGTATCAGTGTATCGACAGGGGATGTGTATCAGTGTATCGACAGGGGGTGTGTATCAGTGTATCGACGGGGGTGTGTATCAGTGTATCGACAGGGGATGTGTATCAGTGTATCGACAGGGGGTGTGTATCAGTGTATCGACAGGGGGTGTGTATCGACAGGGGGTGTGTATCAGTGTATCGACAGGGGGTGTGTATCGGCAGGGGGTGTGTATCGACAGGGGGTGTGTATCAGTGTATCGACAGGGGGTGTGTATCAGTGTATCGACAGGGGGTGTGTATCAGTGTATCGACAGGGGGTGTGTATCAGTGTATCGACAGGGGGTGTGTATCGACAGGGGGTGTGTATCAGTGTATCGACAGGGGGTGTGTATCAGTGTATCGACAGGGGGTGTGTATCGACAGGGGGTGTGTATCGACAGGGGGTGTGTATCAGTGTATCGACAGGGGGTGTGTATCAGTGTATCGACAGGGGGTGTGTATCGACAGGGGGTGTGTATCAGTGTATCGACAGGGGGTGTGTATCGACAGGGGGTGTGTATCAGTGTATCGACAGGGGGTGTGTATCAGTGTATCGACAGGGGGTGTGTATCGACAGGGGGTGTGTATCGACAGGGGGTGTGTATCAGTGTATCGACAGGGGGTGTGTATCAGTGTATCGACAGGGGGTGTGTATCGACAGGGGGTGTGTATCAGTGTATCAACAGGGGGTGTGTATCGACAGGGGGTGTGTATCAGTGTATCGACAGGGGGTGTGTATCAGTGTATCGACAGGGGGTGTGTATCAGTGTACCGACAGGGGGTGTGTATCAGTGTATCGACAGGGGGTGTGTATCAGTGTATCGACAGGGGGTGTGTATCAGTGTACCGACAGGGGGTGTGTATCAGTGTATCGACAGGGGGTGTGTATCAGTGTACCGACAGGGGGTGTGTATCAGTGTACCGACAGGGGGTGTGTATCAGTGTATCGACAGGGGGTGTGTATCAGTGTATCGACAGGGGGTGTGTATCAGTGTATCGACAGGGGATGTGTATCAGTGTATCGACAGGGGGTGTGTATCAGTGTATCGACAGGGGGTGTGTATCAGTGAATCGACAGGGGGTGTGTATCAGTGTATCGACAGGGGGTGTGTATCAGTGTATCGACAGGGGGTGTGTATCAGTGTACCGACAGGGGGTGTGTATCAGTGTATCGACAGGGGGTGTGTATCAGTGTATCGACAGGGGGTGTGTATCAATGTATCGACAGGGGGTGTGTATCAGTGTATCGACAGGGGGTGTGTATCAGTGTATCGACAGGGGGTGTGTACCGACAGGGGGTGTGTATCAGTGTATAGACAGGGGGTGTGTATCAGTGTGTCGACAGGGGGTGTGTACCGACAGGGGGTGTGTATCAGTGTATAGACAGGGGGTGTGTATCAGTGTATCGACAGGGGATGTGTATCAGTGTATCGACAAGGGGTGTGTATCAGTGTATCGAAGGGGGTGTGTATCCGTGTATCGACAGGGGATGTGTATCAGTGTATCGACAGGGGGTGTGTATCAGTGTATCGACAGGGGGTGTGTATCGACATGGGGTGTGTATCAGTGTATCGACAGGGGGTGTGTATCAGTGTATCGACAGGGAGTGTGTATCGGCAGGGGGTGTGTATCGACAGGGGGTGTGTATCAGTGTATCGACAGGGGGTGTGTATCAGTGTATCGACAGGGGGTGTGTATCACTGTATCGACAGGGGGTGTGTATCGACAGGGGGTGTGTATCAGTGTATCGACAGGGGGTGTGTATCGACAGGGGGTGTGTATCAGTGCATCGACAGGGGGTGTGTATCAGTGTATCGACAGGGGGTGTGTATCGGCAGGGGGTGTGTATCGACAGGGGGTGTGTATCAGTGTATCGACAGGGGGTGTGTATCAGTGTATCTACAGGGGGTGTGTATCAGTGTACCGACAGGGGGTGTGTATCAGTGTATCGACAGGGGGTGTGTATCAGTGTATCGACAGGGGGTGTGTATCAGTGTATCGACAGGGGGTGTGTATCCGTGTATCGACAGGGGGTGTGTATCAGTGTACCGACAGGGGGTGTGTATCAGTGTATCGACAGGGGGTGTGTATCAGTGTACCGACAGGGGGTGTGTCTCAGTGTATCGACAGGGGGTGTGTATCAGTGTATCGACAGGCGGTGTGTTTCAGTGTATCGACAGGGGGTGTGTATCAGTGTATCGACAGGGGGTGTGTATCGACCGGGGGTGTGTATCGACAGGGGGTGTGTTTCAGTGTATCGACAGGGGGTGTGTATCAGTGTATCGACAGGGGGTGTGTATCAGTGTATCGACAGGGGGTGTGTATTGACAGGGGGTGTGTATCAGTGTATCAACAGGGGGTGTGTATCAGTGTATCAACAGGGGGTGTGTATCAGTGTATCGACAGGTGGTGTGTATCAGTGTATCGACGGGGGTGTGTATCAGTGTCCCGACAGGGGGTGTGTATCAGTGTATCAACAGGGGGTATGTATCAGTGTATCGACAGGGGGTGTGTATCGACAGGGGGTGTGTATCAGTGTATCGACAGGGGGTGTGTATCAGTGTATCGACAGGGTGTGTGTATCAGTGTATCGACAGGGGGTGTGTATCAGTGTATCGACAGGGGGTGTGTATCAGTGTATCGACAGGGGGTGTGTATCAGTGTATCGACAGGGGGTGTGTATCAGTGTACCGACAGGGGGTGTGTATCAGTGTACCGACAGGGGGTGTGTCTCAGTGTATCGACAGGGGGTGTGTATCAGTGTATCGACAGGGGGTGTGTATCAGTGTATCGACAGGGGGTGTGTATCAGTGTATCGACAGGGGGTGTGTATCGACAGGGGGTGTGTATCAGTGTATCGACAGGGGGTGTGTATCAGTGTATCGACAGGGGGTGTGTATCAATGTATCGACAGGGGGTGTGTATCGACAGGGGGTGTGTATAAGTGTATCGACAGGGGGTGTGTATCAGTGTATCGACAGGGGGTGTGTATCAGTGTATCGACGGGGGGTGTGTATCAGTGTATCGACAGGGGATGTGTATCAGTGTATCGACAGGGGGTGTGTATCAGTGTATCGACAGGGGGTTTGTATCGACAGGGGGTGTGTATCAGTGCATCGACAGGGGGTGTGTATCAGTGTATCGACAGGGGGAGTGTATCGGCAGGGGGTGTGTATCGACAGGGGGTGTGTATCAGTGTATCGACAGGGGGTGTGTATCAGTCTATCGACAGGGGCTGTGTATCAGTGTATCGACAGGGGGTGTGTATCAGTGTATCGACAGGGGGTGTGTATCGACAGGGGGTGTGTATCGACAGGGGGTGTGTATCAGTGTATCGACAGGGGGTGTGTATCAGTGTATCGACAGGGGGTGTGTATCGACAGGGGGTGTGTATCAGTGTATCGACAGGGGGTGTGTATCGACAGGGGGTGTGTATCAGTGTATTGACGGGGGTGTGTATCAGTGTATCGACAGGGGGTGTGTATCGACAGGGGGTGTGTATCGACAGGGGGTGTGTATCAGTGTATCGACAGGTGGTGTGTATCAGTGTATCGACAGGAGGTGTGTATCAGTGTATCGACAGGGAGTGTGTATCGACAGGGGGTGTGTATCAGTGTATCGACAGGGGGTGTGCATCGACAGGGGGTGTGTATCAGTGTATCGACAGGGGGTGTGTATCGACGGGGGGTGTGTATCAGTGTATCGACAGGGGGTGTGTATCAGTGTTTCGACAGTGGGTGTGTATCAGTGTATCGACAGGGGGTGTGTATCAGTGTATCGACAGGGGGTGTGTATCAGTGTACCGACAGGGGGTGTGTATCAGTGTATCGACAGGGGGTGTGTATCAGTGTACCGACAGGGGGTGTGTATCAGTGTATCGACAGGGGGTGTGTATCAGTGTATCGACAGGGGGTGTGTATCAGTGGATCGACAGGGGGTGTGTACCGACAGGGGGTGTGTATCAGTGTATCAACAGGGGGTGTGTATCAGTGTATCGACAGGGGGTGTGTATCAGTGTACCGACATGGGGTGTGTACCAGTGTACCGACAGGGGGTGTGTACCAGTATACCGACAGGGGGTGTGTATCAGTGTATCGACAGGGGGTGTGTATCTGTGTATCGACAGGGGGTGTGTATCAGTGTATCGACAGGGGGTGTGTATCGGTGTATCGACAGGGTGTGTGTATCAGTGTATCGACAGGGGGTGTGTATCAGTGTATCGACAGGGGGTGTGTATCAGTGTATCGACAGGGGGTGTGTATCAGTGTATCGACAGGGGGTGTGTATCAGTGTACCGACAGGGGGTGTGTATCAGTGTACCGACAGGGGGTGTGTCTCAGTGTATCGACAGGGGGTGTGTATCAGTGTATCGACAGGGGGTGTGTATCAGTGTATCGACAGGGGGTGTGTATCAGTGTATCGACAGGGGGTGTGTATCGACAGGGGGTGTGTATCAGTGTATCGACAGGGGGTGTGTATCAGTGTATCGACAGGGGGTGTGTATCAATGTATCGACAGGGGGTGTGTATCGACAGGGGGTGTGTATAAGTGTATCAACAGGGGGTGTGTATCAGTGTATCGACAGGGGGTGTGTATCAGTGTATCGACGGGGGGTGTGTATCAGTGTATCGACAGGGGATGTGTATCAGTGTATCGACAGGGGGTGTGTATCAGTGTATCGACAGGGGGTTTGTATCGACAGGGGGTGTGTATCAGTGCATCGACAGGGGGTGTGTATCAGTGTATCGACAGGGGGAGTGTATCGGCAGGGGGTGTGTATCGACAGGGGGTGTGTATCAGTGTATCGACAGGGGGTGTGTATCAGTGTATCGACAGGGGCTGTGTATCAGTGTATCGACAGGGGGTGTGTATCAGTGTATCGACAGGGGGTGTGTATCGACAGGGGGTGTGTATCGACAGGGGGTGTGTATCAGTGTATCGACAGGGGGTGTGTATCAGTGTATCGACAGGGGGTGTGTATCGACAGGGGGTGTGTATCAGTGTATCGACAGGGGGTGTGTATCGACAGGGGGTGTGTATCAGTGTATTGACGGGGGTGTGTATCAGTGTATCGACAGGGGGTGTGTATCGACAGGGGGTGTGTATCGACAGGGGGTGTGTATCAGTGTATCGACAGGTGGTGTGTATCAGTGTATCGACAGGAGGTGTGTATCAGTGTATCGACAGGGAGTGTGTATCGACAGGGGGTGTGTATCAGTGTATCGACAGGGGGTGTGCATCGACAGGGGGTGTGTATCAGTGTATCGACAGGGGGTGTGTATCGACGGGGGGTGTGTATCAGTGTTTCGACAGTGGGTGTGTATCAGTGTATCGACAGGGGGTGTGTATCAGTGTATCGACAGGGGGTGTGTATCAGTGTACCGACAGGGGGTGTGTATCAGTGTATCGACAGGGGGTGTGTATCAGTGTACCGACAGGGGGTGTGTATCAGTGTATCGACAGGGGGTGTGTATCAGTGTATCGACAGGGGGTGTGTATCAGTGGATCGACAGGGGGTGTGTACCGACAGGGGGTGTGTATCAGTGTATCAACAGGGGGTGTGTATCAGTGTATCGACAGGGGGTGTGTATCAGTGTACCGACATGGGGTGTGTACCAGTGTACCGACAGGGGGTGTGTACCAGTATACCGACAGGGGGTGTGTATCAGTGTATCGACAGGGGGTGTGTATCAGTGTACCGACAGGGGGTGTGTATCAGTGTACCGACAGGGGGTGTGTATCAGTGTATCGACAGGGGGTGTGTATCTGTGTATCGACAGGGGGTGTGTATCAGTGTATCGACAGGGGGTGTGTATCGGTGTATCGACAGGGGGTGTGTATCGGTGTATCGACAGGGGGTGTGTATCGGTGTATCGACAGGGGGTGTGTATCACTGTATCGACAGGGGGTGTGTATCAGTGTATCGACAGGGGGTGTGTATCAGTGTATCGACAGGGGGTGTGTATCAGTGTATCGACAGGGGGTGTGTATCACTGTATCGACAGGGGGTGTGTATCGACAGGGGGTGTGTATCAGTGTATCGACAGGGGGTGTGTATCAGTGTATCGACAGGGGGTGTGTATCGACAGGGGGTGTGTATCAGTGTATCGACAGGGGGTGTGTATCAGTGTATCGACAGGGGGTGTGTATCTCTGTATCGACAGGGGGTGTGTATCGACAGGGGGTGTGTATCAGTGTATCGACAGGGGGTGTGTATCGACAGGGGGTGTGTATCAGTGTATCGACAGGGGGTGTGTATCAGTGTACCGACAGGGGGTGTGTATCAGTGTACCGACAGGGGGTGTGTATCAGTGTATCGACAGGGGGTGTGTATCAGTGTATCGACAGGGGGTGTGTATCAATGTATCGACAGGGGGTGTGTATCAGTGTATCGACAGGGGGTGTGTACCGACAGGGGGTGTGTATCAGTGTATAGACAGGGGGTGTGTATCAGTGTATCGACAGGGGGTGTGTACCGACAGGGGGTGTGTATCAGTGTATCGACAGGGGGTGTGTATCAGTGTACCGACAGGGGGTGTGTATCAGTGTACCGACAGGGGGTGTGTATCGACAGGGGGTGTGTATCAGTGTATCGACAGGGGGTGTGTATCAGTGTATCGACAGGGGGTGTGTATCAGTGTATCGACAGGGGGTGTGTATCAGTGTACCGACAGGGGGTGTGTATCAGTGTATCGACAGGGGATGTGTATCAGTGTACCGACAGGGGGTGTGTATCAGTGTATCGACAGGGGGTGTGTATCAGTGTATAGACAGGGGATGTGTATCAGTGTATCGACAGGGGGTGTGTATCGACAGGGGGTGCGTATCAGTGTATCGACAGGGGGTGTGTATCAGTGTATCGACAGGGGGTGTGTATCAGTGTATCGACAGGGGGTGTGTATCAGTGTACCGACAGGGGATGTGTATCAGTGTACCGACAGGGGGTGTGTATCAGTGTATCGACAGGGGGTGTGTATCAGTGTATCGACAGGGGGTGTGTATCAGTGTATCGACAGGGGGTGTGTGTCAATGTATCGACAGGGGGTGTGTGTCAGTGTATCGACAGGGGGTGTGTATCAGTGTATCGACAGGGGGTGTGTATCAGTGTATCGACAGGGGGTGTGTATCAGTGTACCGACAGGTGGTGTGTATCAGTGTACCGACAGGGGGTGTGTATCAGTGTATCGACAGGGGGTGTGTATCAGTGTATCGACAGGGGGTGTGTATCAGTGTACCGACAGGGGGTGTGTATCAGTGTACCGACAGGGGGTGTGTATCAGTGTATCGACAGGGGGTGTGTATCAGTGTATCGACAGGGGGTGTGTATCAGTGTATCGACAGGGGGTGTGTATCAGTGTATCGACAGGGGGTGTGTATCAGTGTATCGACAGGGGGTGTGTATCAGTGTATCGACAGGGGGTGTGTATCAGTGTATCGACAGGGGGTGTGTATCAGTGTACCGACAGGGGGTGTGTATCAGTGTATCGACAGGGGGTGTGTATCAGTGTATCGACAGGGGGTGTGTATCAATGTATCGACAGGGGGTGTGTATCAGTGTATCGACAGGGGGTGTGTATCAGTGTATCGACAGGGGGTGTGTACCGACAGGGGGTGTGTATCAGTGTATAGACAGGGGCTGTGTATCAGTGTATCGACAGGGCGTGTGTACCGACAGGGGGTGTGTATCAGTGTATAGACAGGGGGTGTGTATCAGTGTATCGACAGGGGATGTGTATCAGTGTATCGACAGGGGGTGTGTATCAGTGTATCGACAGGGGGTGTGTATCGACAGGGGGTGTGTATCAGTGCATCGACAGGGGGTGTGTATCAGTGTATCGACAGGGGGTGTGTATCGGCAGGGGGTGTGTATCGACAGGGGGTGTGTATCAGTGTATCGACAGGGGGTGTGTATCAGTGTATCTACAGGGGGTGTGTATCAGTGTACCGACAGGGGGTGTGTATCAGTGTATCGACAGGGGGTGTGTATCAGTGTATCGACAGGGGGTGTGTATCAGTGTATCGACAGGGGGTGTGTATCAGTGTACCGACAGGGGGTGTGTATCAGTGTATCGACAGGGGGTGTGTATCAGTGTACCGACAGGGGGTGTGTCTCAGTGTATCGACAGGGGGTGTGTATCAGTGTATCGACAGGCGGTGTGTTTCAGTGTATCGACAGGGGGTGTGTATCAGTGTATCGACAGGGGGTGTGTATCGACCAGGGGTGTGTATCGACAGGGGGTGTGTTTCAGTGTATCGACAGGGGGTGTGTATCAGTGTATCGACAGGGGGTGTGTATCAGTGTATCGACAGGGGGTGTGTATCGACAGGGGGTGTGTATCAGTGTATCAACAGGGGGTGTGTATCAGTGTATCAACAGGGGGTGTGTATCAGTGTATCGACAGGTGGTGTGTATCAGTGTATCGACAGGGGGTGTGTATCAGTGTCCCGACAGGGGGTGTGTATCAGTGTATCAACAGGGGGTGTGTATCAGTGTATCGACAGGGGGTGTGTATCGACAGGGGGTGTGTATCAGTGTATCGACAGGGGGTGTGTATCAGTGTATCGACAGGGTGGGTGTATCAGTGTATCGACAGGGGGTGTGTATCAGTGTATCGACAGGGGGTGTGTATCAGTGTATCGACAGGGGGTGTGTATCAGTGTATCGACAGGGGGTGTGTATCAGTGTACCGACAGGGGGTGTGTATCAGTGTACCGACAGGGGGTGTGTATCAGTGTACCGACAGGGGGTGTGTCTCAGTGTATCGACAGGGGGTGCGTATCAGTGTATCGACAGGGGGTGTGTATCAGTGTATCGACAGGGGGTGTGTATCAGTGTATCGACAGGGGGTGTGTATCGACAGGGGGTGTGTATCAGTGTATCGACAGGGGGTGTGTATCAGTGTATCGACAGGGGGTGTGTATCAATGTATCGACAGGGGGTGTGTATCGACAGGCGGTGTGTATAAGTGTATCGACAGGGGGTGTGTATCAGTGTATCGACAGGGGGTGTGTATCAGTGTATCGACAGGGGGTGTGTATCAGTGTATCGACAGGAGATGTGTATCAGTGTATCGACAGGGGGTGTGTATCAGTGTATCGACAGGGGGTTTGTATCGACAGGGGGTGTGTATCAGTGCATCGACAGGGGGTGTGTATCAGTGTATCGACAGGGGGTGTGTATCGGCAGGGGGTGTGTATCGACAGGGGGTGTGTCTCAGTGTATCGACAGGGGCTGTGTATCAGTGTATCGACAGGGGGTGTGTATCAGTGTATCGACAGGGGGTGTGTATCGACAGGGGGTGTGTATCGACAGGGGGAGTGTATCAGTGTATCGACAGGGGGTGTGTATCAGTGTATCGACAGGGGGTGTGTATCGACAGGGGGTGTGTATCAGTGTATCGACAGGGGGTGTGTATCGACAGGGGGTGTGTATCAGTGTATGGACGGGGGTGTGTATCAGTGTATCGACAGGGGGTGTGTATCGACAGGGGGTGTGTATCGACAGGGGGTGTGTATCAGTGTATCGACAGGGGGTGTGTATCGACGGGGGGTGTGTATCAGTGTATCGACAGGGGGTGTGTATCAGTGTTTCGACAGTGGGTGTGTATCAGTGTATCGACAGGGGGTGTGTATCAGTGTATCGACAGGGGGTGTGTATCAGTGTACCGACAGGGGGTGTGTATCAGTGTATCGACAGGGGGTGTGTATCAGTGTACCGACAGGGGGTGTGTATCAGTGTATCGACAGGGGGTGTGTATCAGTGTATCGACAGGGGGTGTGTATCAGTGGATCGACAGGGGGTGTGTACCGACAGGGGGTGTGTATCAGTGTATCAACAGGGGGTGTGTATCAGTGTATCGACAGGGGGTGTGTATCAGTGTACCGACATGGGGTGTATACCAGTGTACCGACAGGGGGTGTGTACCAGTATACCGACAGGGGGTGTGTATCAGTGTATCGACAGGGGGTGTGTATCTGTGTATCGACAGGGGGTGTGTATCAGTGTATCGACAGGGGGTGTGTATCGGTGTATCGACAGGGTGTGTGTATCAGTGTATCGACAGGGGGTGTGTATCAGTGTATCGACAGGGGGTGTGTATCAGTGTATCGACAGGGGGTGTGTATCAGTGTATCGACAGGGGGTGTGTATCAGTGTACCGACAGGGGGTGTGTATCAGTGTACCGACAGGGGGTGTGTCTCAGTGTATCGACAGGGGGTGTGTATCAGTGTATCGACAGGGGGTGTGTATCAGTGTATCGACAGGGGGTGTGTATCAGTGTATCGACAGGGGGTGTGTATCGACAGGGGGTGTGTATCAGTGTATCGACAGGGGGTGTGTATCAGTGTATCGACAGGGGGTGTGTATCAATGTATCGACAGGGGGTGTGTATCGACAGGGGGTGTGTATAAGTGTATCGACAGGGGGTGTGTATCAGTGTATCGACAGGGGGTGTGTATCAGTGTATCGACGGGGGGTGTGTATCAGTGTATCGACAGCGGATGTGTATCAGTGTATCGACAGGGGGTGTGTATCAGTGTATCGACAGGGGGTTTGTATCGACAGGGGGTGTGTATCAGTGCATCGACAGGGGGTGTGTATCAGTGTATCGACAGGGGGAGTGTATCGGCAGGGGGTGTGTATCGACAGGGGGTGTGTATCAGTGTATCGACAGGGGGTGTGTATCAGTGTATCGACAGGGGCTGTGTATCAGTGTATCGACAGGGGGTGTGTATCAGTGTATCGACAGGGGGTGTGTATCGACAGGGGGTGTGTATCGACAGGGGGTGTGTATCAGTGTATCGACAGGGGGTGTGTATCAGTGTATCGACAGGGGGTGTGTATCGACAGGGGGTGTGTATCAGTGTATCGACAGGGGGTGTGTATCGACAGGGGGTGTGTATCAGTGTATTGACGGGGGTGTGTATCAGTGTATCGACAGGGGGTGTGTATCGACAGGGGGTGTGTATCGACAGGGGGTGTGTATCAGTGTATCGACAGGTGGTGTGTATCAGTGTATCGACAGGAGGTGTGTATCAGTGTATCGACAGGGAGTGTGTATCGACAGGGGGTGTGTATCAGTGTATCGACAGGGGGTGTGCATCGACAGGGGGTGTGTATCAGTGTATCGACAGGGGGTGTGTATCGACGGGGGGTGTGTATCAGTGTATCGACAGGGGGTGTGTATCAGTGTTTCGACAGTGGGTGTGTATCAGTGTATCGACAGGGGGTGTGTATCAGTGTATCGACAGGGGGTGTGTATCAGTGTACCGACAGGGGGTGTGTATCAGTGTATCGACAGGGGGTGTGTATCAGTGTACCGACAGGGGGTGTGTATCAGTGTATCGACAGGGGGTGTGTATCAGTGTATCGACAGGGGGTGTGTATCAGTGGATCGACAGGGGGTGTGTACCGACAGGGGGTGTGTATCAGTGTATCAACAGGGGGTGTGTATCAGTGTATCGACAGGGGGTGTGTATCAGTGTACCGACATGGGGTGTGTACCAGTGTACCGACAGGGGGTGTGTACCAGTATACCGACAGGGGGTGTGTATCAGTGTATCGACAGGGGGTGTGTATCAGTGTACCGACAGGGGGTGTGTATCAGTGTACCGACAGGGGGTGTGTATCAGTGTATCGACAGGGGGTGTGTATCTGTGTATCGACAGGGGGTGTGTATCAGTGTATCGACAGGGGGTGTGTATCGGTGTATCGACAGGGGGTGTGTATCGGTGTATCGACAGGGGGTGTGTATCGGTGTATCGACAGGGGGTGTGTATCACTGTATCGACAGGGGGTGTGTATCAGTGTATCGACAGGGGGTGTGTATCAGTGTATCGACAGGGGGTGTGTATCAGTGTATCGACAGGGGGTGTGTATCACTGTATCGACAGGGGGTGTGTATCGACAGGGGGTGTGTATCAGTGTATCGACAGGGGGTGTGTATCAGTGTATCGACAGGGGGTGTGTATCGACAGGGGGTGTGTATCAGTGTATCGACAGGGGGTGTGTATCAGTGTATCGACAGGGGGTGTGTATCTCTGTATCGACAGGGGGTGTGTATCGACAGGGGGTGTGTATCAGTGTATCGACAGGGGGTGTGTATCGACAGGGGGTGTGTATCAGTGTATCGACAGGGGGTGTGTATCAGTGTACCGACAGGGGGTGTGTATCAGTGTACCGACAGGGGGTGTGTATCAGTGTATCGACAGGGGGTGTGTATCAGTGTATCGACAGGGGGTGTGTATCAATGTATCGACAGGGGGTGTGTATCAGTGTATCGACAGGGGGTGTGTACCGACAGGGGGTGTGTATCAGTGTATAGACAGGGGGTGTGTATCAGTGTATCGACAGGGGGTGTGTACCGACAGGGGGTGTGTATCAGTGTATCGACAGGGGGTGTGTATCAGTGTACCGACAGGGGGTGTGTATCAGTGTACCGACAGGGGGTGTGTATCGACAGGGGGTGTGTATCAGTGTATCGACAGGGGGTGTGTATCAGTGTATCGACAGGGGGTGTGTATCAGTGTATCGACAGGGGGTGTGTATCAGTGTACCGACAGGGGGTGTGTATCAGTGTATCGACAGGGGATGTGTATCAGTGTACCGACAGGGGGTGTGTATCAGTGTATCGACAGGGGGTGTGTATCAGTGTATAGACAGGGGGTGTGTATCAGTGTATCGACAGGGGGTGTGTATCGACAGGGGGTGCGTATCAGTGTATCGACAGGGGGTGTGTATCAGTGTATCGACAGGGGGTGTGTATCAGTGTATCGACAGGGGGTGTGTATCAGTGTACCGACAGGGGATGTGTATCAGTGTACCGACAGGGGGTGTGTATCAGTGTATCGACAGGGGGTGTGTATCAGTGTATCGACAGGGGGTGTGTATCAGTGTATCGACAGGGGGTGTGTGTCAATGTATCGACAGGGGGTGTGTGTCAGTGTATCGACAGGGGGTGTGTATCAGTGTATCGACAGGGGGTGTGTATCAGTGTATCGACAGGGGGTGTGTATCAGTGTACCGACAGGTGGTGTGTATCAGTGTACCGACAGGGGGTGTGTATCAGTGTATCGACAGGGGGTGTGTATCAGTGTATCGACAGGGGGTGTGTATCAGTGTACCGACAGGGGGTGTGTATCAGTGTACCGACAGGGGGTGTGTATCAGTGTATCGACAGGGGGTGTGTATCAGTGTATCGACAGGGGGTGTGTATCAGTGTATCGACAGGGGGTGTGTATCAGTGTATCGACAGGGGGTGTGTATCAGTGTATCGACAGGGGGTGTGTATCAGTGTATCGACAGGGGGTGTGTATCAGTGTATCGACAGGGGGTGTGTATCAGTGTACCGACAGGGGGTGTGTATCAGTGTATCGACAGGGGGTGTGTATCAGTGTATCGACAGGGGGTGTGTATCAATGTATCGACAGGGGGTGTGTATCAGTGTATCGACAGGGGGTGTGTATCAGTGTATCGACAGGGGGTGTGTATCAGTGTATCGACAGGGGGTGTGTATCGACAGGGGGTGTGTATCAGTGTATCGACAGGGGGTGTGTATCAGTGTTACGACAGGGGTGTGTATCAGTATATCGACAGGGGGTGTGTATCAGTGTATCGACATGGGGTGTGTATCAGTGTATCGACAGCGGGTGTGTATCAGTGTATCGACAGGGGGTGTGTATCAGTGTATCGACAGGGGGTGTGTATCAGTGTATCGACAAGGGGTGTGTATCAGTGTATCGACAGGGGGTGTGTATCAGTGTATGGAAAGGGTGTGTGTATCAGTGTATCGACAGGGGGTGTGTATCAGTGTATCGACAGGGGGTGTGTATCAGTGCATGGAAAGGGGGTGTGTATCAGTGTATCGACAGGGGGTGTGTATCAGTGTATGGACAGGGGGTGTGTATCAGTGTATCGACAGGGGGTGTGTATCGACAGGGGGTGTGTATCAGTGTATCGACAGGGGATATGTATCAGTGTATCGACAGGGGATGTGTATCAGTGTATCGACAGGGGGTGTGTATCAGTGTATCGACAGGGGGTGTGTATCAGTGTATCGACAGGGGGTGTGTATCAGTGTATCAACAGAGGGTGTGTATCAGTGTATCGATAGGGGGAGTGTATCAGTGTATCGACAGGGGCTGTGTATCAGTGTATCGACAGGGGGTGTGTATCAGTGTATCGACAGGGGGTGTGTATCAGTGTATCGACAGGGGGTGTGTATCAGTGTATGGACAGGGGTTGTGTATCAGTGTATCGACAGGGGGTTTGTATCAGTGTATCGACAGGGGGTGTGTATCGGTGTATCGACAGGGGGTTTGTATCAGTGTATCGACAGGGGGTGTGTATCAGTGTATCGACAGGGGGTGGGTATCAGTGTATCGACAGGGGGTGTGTATCAGTGTATCAACAGGGGGTGTGTATCAGTGTATCGACAGGGGGTGTGTATCGACAGGGGGTGTGTATCAGTGTATCGACAGGGGGTGTGTATCAGTGTATCGACAGGGGGTGTGTATCAGTGTATCGACAGGGCGTGTGTATCGACAGGGGGTGTGTATCAGTGTATCGACAGGGGGTGTGTATCAGTGCATCGACAGGGGGTGTGTATCAGTGTACCGACAGGGGGTGTGTATCAGTGTAGCGACAGGGGGTGTGTATCAGTGTATCGCCAGGGGGTGTGTATCACTGTATCGACAGGGGGTGTGTATCAGTGTATCGACAGGGGGTGTGTATCGGTGTATCGACAGGGGGTGTGTATCGGTGTATCGACAGGGGGTGTGTATCGGTGTATCGACAGGGGGTGTGTATCGGTGTATCGACAGGGGGTGTGTATCACTGTATCGACAGGGGGTGTGTATCAGTGTATCGACAGGGGTTGTGTATCAGTGTATCGACAGGGGTTGTGTATCAGTGTATCGACAGGGGGTGTGTATCAGTGTATCGACAGGGGGTGTGTATCAGTGTATCGACAGGGGGTGTGTATCAGTGTATCGACAGGGGGTGTGTATCAGTGTATCGACAGGGGGTGTGTATCGACAGGGGGTGTGTATCAGAGTATCGACAGGGGGTGTGTATCAGTGTTACGACAGGGGTGTGTATCAGTATATCGACAGGGGGTGTGTATCAGTGTATTGACATGGGGTGTGTATCAGTGTATCGACAGGGGGTGTGTATCAGTGTATCGACAGGGGGTGTGTATCACTGTATCGACAGGGGGTGTGTATCAGTGTATCGACAGGGGGTGTGTATCAGTGTATCGACAGGGGGTGTGTATCAGTGTATCGACAGGGGGTGTGTATCAGTGTATGGAAAGGGGGTGTGTCTCAGTGTATCGACAGGGGGTGTGTATCAGTGTATCGACAGGGGGTGTGTATCAGTGCATGGAAAGGGGGTGTGTATCAGTGTATCGACAGGGGGTGTGTATCAGTGTATCGACAGGGGGTGTGTATCAGTGTATCGACAGGGGGTGTGTATCGACAGGGGGTGTGTATCAGTGTATCGACAGGGGATATGTATCAGTGTATCGACAGGGGATGTGTATCAGTGTATCGACAGGGGGTGTGTATCAGTGTATCGACAGGGGGTGTGTATCAGTGTATCGACAGGGGGTGTGTATCAGTGTATCGACAGAGGGTGTGTATCAGTGTATCGATAGGGGGAGTGTATCAGTGTATCGACAGGGGGTGTGTATCAGTGTATCGACAGGGGGTGTGTATCAGTGTATCGACAGGGGGTGTGTATCAGTGTATCGACAGGGGGTGTGTATCAGTGTATGGACAGGGGTTGTGTATCAGTGTATCGACAGGGGGTTTGTATCAGTGTATCGACAGGGGGTGTGTATCGGTGTATCGACAGGGGGTGTGTATCGGTGTATCGACAGGGGGTGTGTATCGGTGTATCGACAGGGGGTGTGTATCAGTGTATCGACAGGGGGTGTGTATCAGTGTATCGACAGGGGGTGTGTATCAGTGTATCGACAGGGGGTGTGTATCAGTGTATCGACAGGGGGTGTGTATCGACAGGGGGTGTGTATCAGTGTATCGACAGGGGGTGGGTATCAGTGTATCGACAGGGGGTGTGTATCAGTGTATCGACAGGGCGTGTGTATCGACAGGGGGTGTGTATCAGTGTATCGACAGGGGGTGTGTATCAGTGCATCGACAGGGGGTGTGTATCAGTGTACCGACAGGGGGTGTGTATCAGTGTAGCGACAGGGGGTGTGTATCAGTGTATCGACAGGGGGTGTGTATCACTGTATCGACAGGGGGTGTGTATCAGTGTATCGACAGAGGGTGTGTATCAGTGTATCGACAGGGGGTGTGTATCAGTGTATCGACAGGGGGTGTGTATCAGTGTATCGACAGGGGGTGTGTATCGACAGGGGGTGTGTATCAGTGTATCGACAGGGGGTGTGTATCAGTGTATCGACAGGGGGTGTGTATCAGTGTATCGACAGGGGGTGTGTATCGACAGGAGGTGTGTATCAGTGTATCGACAGGGGGTGTGTATCAGTGTATCGACAGGGGGTATGTATCAGTGTATCGACAGGGGGTGTGTATCAGTGTATCGACAGGGGGTGTGTATCAGTGTATCTACAGGGGGTGTGTATCAGTGTACCGACAGGGGGTGTGTATCAGTGTATCGACAGGGGGTGTGTATCAGTGTATCGACAGGGGGTGTGTATCAGTGTATCGACAGGGGGTGTGTATCAGTGTATCGACAGGGGGTGTGTATCAGTGTATCGACAGGGGGTGTGTATCAGTGTATCGACAGGGGGTGTGTATCGGTGTTCCGACAGGGGGTGTGTCTCAGTGTATCGACAGGGGGTGTGTATCAGTGTATCGACAGGTGGTGTGTATCGACAGGGGGTGTGTATCAGTGTATCAACAGGGGGTGTGTATCAGTGTATCAACAGGGGGTGTGTATCAGTGTATCGACAGGTGGTGTGTATCAGTGTATCGACAGGGGGTGTGTATCAGTGTCCCGACAGGGGGTGTGTATCAGTGTATCAACAGGGGGTGTGTATGAGTGTATCGACAGGGGGTGTGTATCGACAGGGGGTGTGTATCAGTGTATCGACAGGGGGTGTGTATCAGTGTATCGACAGGGTGTGTGTATCAGTGTATCGACAGGGGGTGTGTATCAGTGTATCGACAGGGGGTGTGTATCAGTTTATCGACAGGGGGTGTGTATCAGTGTATCGACAGGGGGTGTGTATCAGTGTATCGACAGGGGGTGTGTATCAGTGTAACGACAGGGGGTGTGTATCAGTGTACCGACAGGGGGTGTGTCTCAGTGTATCGACAGGGGGTGTGTATCAGTGTATCGACAGGGGGTGTGTATCAGTGTATCGACAGGGGGTGTGTATCAGTGTATCGACAGGGGGTGTGTATCGACAGGGGGTGTGTATCAGTGTATCGACAGGGGGTGTGTATCAGTGTATCGACAGGGGGTGTGTATCAGTGTATCGACAGGGGGTGTGTATCGACAGGGGGTGTGTATCAGTGTACCGACAGGGTGTGTGTATCAGTGTATCGACAGGGGGTGTGTATCGGTGTATCGACAGGGGGTGTGTATCAGTGTATCGACAGGGGGTGTGTATCCGTGTATGGACAGGGGGTGTGTATCAGTGTATCGACAGGGGTGTGTATCAGTGTACCGACAGGGGGTGTGTATCAGTGTATCGACAGGGGGTGTGTATCAGTGTACCGACAGGGGGTGTGTCTCAGTGTATCGACAGGGGGTGTGTATCAGTGTATCGACAGTGGGTGTGTATCAGTGTATCGACAGGGGGTGTGTATCGACCGGGGGTGTGTATCGACAGGGGGTGTGTATCAGTGTATCGACAGGGGGTGTGTATCAGTGTATCGACAGGGGGTGTGTATCGACAGGGGGTGTGTATCAGTTTATCAACAGGGGGTGTGTATCAGTGTATCGACAGGGGGTGTGTATCAGTGTATCGACAGGTGGTGTGTATCAGTGTATCGACAGGGGGTGTGTATCAGTGTATCGACAGGGGGTGTGTATCAGTGTATCGACAGGGGGTGTGTATCAGTTTATCGACAGGGGGTGTGTATCAGTGTACCGACAGGGGGTGTGTATCGACAGGGGGTGTGTATCAGTGTATCGACAGGGGGTGTGTATCGACAGGGGGTGTGTATCAGTGTATCGACAGGGGGTGTGTATCAGTGTATCGACAGGGGGTGTGTATCAGTGTATCGACAGGGGGTGTGTATCAGTGTATCGACAGGGGGTGTGTATCAGTGTATCGACAGGGCGTGTGTATCGACAGGGGGTGTGTATCAGTGTATCGACAGGGGGTGTGTATCAGTGCATCGACAGGGGGTGTGTATCAGTGCACCGACAGGGGGTGTGTATCAGTGTAGCGACAGGGGGTGTGTATCAGTGTATCGACAGGGGGTGTGTATCACTGTATCGACAGGGGGTGTGTATCAGTGTATCGACAGGGGGTGTGTATCAGTGTATCGACAGGGGGTGTGTATCAGTGTATCGACAGGGGGTGTGTATCGACAGGGGGTGTGTATCAGTGTATCGACAGGGGGTGTGTATCAGTGTATCGACAGGGGGTGTGTATCAGTGTATCGACAGGGGGTGTGTATCGACAGGGGGTGTGTATCAGTGTATCGACAGGGGGTGTGTATCAGTGTATCGACAGGGGGTATGTATCAGTGTATCGACAGGGGGTGTGTATCAGTGTATCGACAGGGGGTGTGTATCAGTGTATCTACAGGGGGTGTGTATCAGTGTACCGACAGGGGGTGTGTATCAGTGTATCGACAGGGGGTGTGTATCAGTGTATCGACAGGGGGTGTGTATCAGTGTATCGACAGGGGGTGTGTATCAGTGTATCGACAGGGGGTGTGTATCAGTGTATCGACAGGGGGTGTGTATCAGTGTATCGACAGGGGGTGTGTATCAGTGTACCGACAGGGGGTGTGTCTCAGTGTATCGACAGGGGGTGTGTATCAGTGTATCGACAGGTGGTGTGTATCGACAGGGGGTGTGTATCAGTGTATCGACAGGGGGTGTGTATCAGTGTATCAACAGGTGGTGTGTATCAGTGTATCGACAGGTGGTGTGTATCAGTGTATCGACAGGGGGTGTGTATCAGTGTCCCGACAGGGGGTGTGTATCAGTGTATCAACAGGGGGTGTGTATGAGTGTATCGACAGGGGGTGTGTATCGACAGGGGGTGTGTATCAGTGTATCGACAGGGGGTGTGTATCAGTGTATCGACAGGGTGTGTGTATCAGTGTATCGACAGGGGGTGTGTATCAGTGTATCGACAGGGGGTGTGTATCAGTGTATCGACAGGGGGTGTGTATCAGTGTATCGACAGGGGGTGTGTATCAGTGTATCGACAGGGGGTGTGTATCAGTGTAACGACAGGGGGTGTGTATCAGTGTACCGACAGGGGGTGTGTCTCAGTGTATCGACAGGGGGTGTGTATCAGTGTATCGACAGGGGGTGTGTATCAGTGTATCGACAGGGGGTGTGTATCAGTGTATCGACAGGGGGTGTGTATCGACAGGGGGTGTGTATCAGTGTATCGACAGGGGGTGTGTATCAGTGTATCGACAGGGGGTGTGTATCAGTGTATCGACAGGGGGTGTGTATCGACAGGGGGTGTGTATAAGTGTATCGACAGGGGGTGTGTATCAGTGTATCGACAGGGGGTGTGTATCAGTGTATCGACAGGGGGTGTGTATCAGTGTATCGACAGGGGGTGTGTATCAGTGTATCTACAGGGGGTGTGTATCAGTGTACCGACAGGGTGTGTGTATCAGTGTATCGACAGGGGGTGTGTATCGGTGTATCGACAGGGGGTGTGTATCAGTGTATCGACAGGGGGTGTGTATCCGTGTATGGACAGGGGGTGTGTATCAGTGTATCGACAGGGGGTGTGTATCAGTGTACCGACAGGGGGTGTGTATCAGTGTATCGACAGGGGGTGTGTATCAGTGTACCGACAGGGGGTGTGTCTCAGTGTATCGACAGGGGGTGTGTATCAGTGTATCGACAGTGGGTGTGTATCAGTGTATCGACAGGGGGTGTGTATCGACCGGGGGTGTGTATCGACAGGGGGTGTGTATCAGTGTATCGACAGGGGGTGTGTATCAGTGTATCGACAGGGGGTGTGTATCGACAGGGGGTGTGTATCAGTTTATCAACAGGGGGTGTGTATCAGTGTATCGACAGGGGGTGTGTATCAGTGTATCGACAGGTGGTGTGTATCAGTGTATCGACAGGGGGTGTGTATCAGTGTATCGACAGGGGGTGTGTATCAGTGTATCGACAGGGGGTGTGTATCAGTGTATCGACAGGGGGTGTGTATCAGTGTACCGACAGGGGGTGTGTATCAGTGTATCGACAGGGGGTGTGTATCGACAGGGGGTGTGTATCAGTGTATCGACAGGGGGTGTGTATCGACAGGGGGTGTGTATCAGTGTATCGACAGGGGGTGTGTATCGACAGGGGGTGTGTATCAGTGTCCCGACAGGGGGTGTGTATCAGTGTATCGACAGGGGGTGTGTATCAGTGTATCGACAGGGGGTGTGTATCGACAGGGGGTGTGTATCAGTGTATCTACAGGGGGTGTGTATCAGTGTATCGACAGGGGGTGTGTATCAGTGTATCGACAGGGGGTGTGTATCAGTGTATCGACAGGGGGTGTGTATCAGTGTATCGACAGGGGGTGTGTATCAGTGTATCGACAGGGGGTGTGTATCAGTGTACCGACAGGGGGTGTGTCTCAGTGTATCGACAGGGGGTGTGTATCAGTGTATCGACAGGGGGTGTGTATCGACAGGGGGTGTGTATCAGTGTATCAACAGGGGGTGTGTATCAGTGTACCGACAGGGTGTGTGTATCAGTGTATCGACAGGGGGTGTGTATCGGTGTATCGACAGGGGGTGTGTATCAGTGTATCGACAGGGGGTGTGTATCCGTGTATGGACAGGGGGTGTGTATCAGTGTATCGACAGGGGGTGTGTATCAGTGTACCGACAGGGGGTGTGTATCAGTGTATCGACAGGGGGTGTGTATCAGTGTACCGACAGGGGGTGTGTCTCAGTGTATCGACAGGGGGTGTGTATCAGTGTATCGACAGTGGGTGTGTATCAGTGTATCGACAGGGGGTGTGTATCGACCGGGGGTGTGTCTCGACAGGGGGTGTGTATCAGTGTATCGACAGGGGGTGTGTATCAGTGTATCGACAGGGGGTGTGTATCAGTGTATCGACAGGGGGTGTGTATCGACAGGGGGTGTGTATCAGTGTATCAACAGGGGGTGTGTATCAGTGTATCGACAGGGGGTGTGTATCAGTGTATCGACAGGTGGTGTGTATCAGTGTATCGACAGGGGGTGTGTATCAGTGTATCGACAGGGGGTGTGTATCAGTGTATCGACAGGGGGTGTGTATCAGTGTATCGACAGGGGGTGTGTATCAGTGTACCGACAGGGGGTGTGTATCGACAGGGGGTGTGTATCAGTGTATCGACAGGGGGTGTGTATCGACAGGGGGTGTGTATCAGTGTATCGACAGGGGGTGTGTATCGACAGGGGGTGTGTATCAGTGTATCGACAGGGGGTGTGTATCAGTGTATCGACAGGGGGTGTGTATCAGTGTATCGACAGGGGGTGTGTATCAGTGTATCGACAGGGTGTGTGTATCGACAGGGGGTGTGTATCGACAGGGGGTGTGTATCAGTGTATCGACAGGGGGTGTGTATCAGTGTATCGACAGGGGGTGTGTATCAGTGTACCGACAGGGGGTGTGTCTCAGTGTATCGACAGGGGGTGTGTATCAGTGTATCGACAGGGGGTGTGTATCAGTGTATCGACAGGGTGTGTGTATCAGTGTATCGACAGCGGGTGTGTATCAATGTATCGACATGGGGTGCGTACTGACAGGGTGTGTAATAACAGTGGGTGTGTATCGACATGGGGTGTGTAATGACAGGGGTTGTGTATAGTGTGGGGGTGTATGTATAGAAAGGGTGTGTGTATAGACAGGTGCTGTGTGTTGTGAGGGAGGTGTTTAGAGTAGGGGGTATGCTGTGAGAGGGGGTATGTGTATAGGGAGGTGTATATAGAGAGCGGCTGTCTCTCGGGAAGGGTGTGTATATTGGGGGGGTGTGCATAGAGTAGGGGTGTGCATAGAGGGACAGTGTGTGCATGGAGGGACTGTGTGTGCATAGGGGGACAGTGTTTGAATAGAGAATCAAGGTGTGCATAGAGGGACTGAGTGTGTATAGAGGGGGTGTTTGTATTGAGGGCAATGTAATAAGGCACAGTGCGTAATGTGGGACAGTGCATAATGATGGACAGCGCGTAATGAGGGATAGTGCGTAATAAGGGACAGCGCGTAACGAGGGATAGTGCGTAATGAGGGACAGTGCGTATTGAGGGATAGTGCGTAATAAGGGACAGTGCGTAATGAGGGAGTGCGTAATAAGGACAGTGCGTAATGAGGGTGTGTGTAATGTGGGACAGTGCGTAATGAGGGACAGTGCGTGATGTGGGACAATGCGTGATGTGGGACAGTGCGTAATGCGAGACAGTGCGTAATGTGAGAGTGTGTAATGCGGGACAGCGCGTAATGTGGGACAGTGTGTAATGAGGGAGTGTGTGTAATAAGGCACGGTGCGTAATGAGGGAGTGTGTAATATGGGACAGTGCTTAATGTGGGACAGTGCGTAATGTGGGACTGTGCATAATGAGAGACAGTGCGTAATGTGGGACAGCGCGTAACGAGGGACAGTGCGTAATGAGGGACAGTGCGTAATGAGGGACAGTGCATAATGTGGAACAGTGCGTAATGAGGGACAGTGCGTAATGTGGAACAGTGCGTAATGCGGGATAGTGCGTAATGAGGGACAGTGCGTAATGTGGAACAGTGCGTAATGTGGGACAGTGCGTGGATGTGGGACTGTGCATAAGGAGAGACAGTGCGTAATGTGGGACAGCGCGTAATGAGGGATAGTGCGTAATGAGGGACAGTGCGTAATGTGGAACAGTGCGTAATGTGGGACAGTGCGTGGATGTGGGACTGTGCATAATGCGGGGCAGTGTGTAATGCGGGGCAGTGTCTAGAGTAAGCCCCATGATACACAGGGAGTTCTGCAAGTTTTACACTATTCCATGGTTTGATATTCTCTCCTCTCCCTGTTCAGGTGTGTGAAGTCAGGGCAGTGTCAGCCGTCTATCAGGAACTTCAGGCACGCTTCCACAGTCTTCAAGGTTCCCTGGCCACAGCCAAACTGGAGACAGAAGAGGTAGGGAGACTTTCCTCTTCACTGTCTGCTGAGGATCCACGCCACTGTCAAGGCAGCACTGAACTGCTTCATGGAAAACATGCCACTCTGTGTTTATACAAGGTTCTGTGAGTGTGCGCGTCTCTGTGTGAGTGTCTCTGTGTGTGTGTGTGTCTGTGTGTGCGTGTCTGTGTGTGCACATATGTCTGTGTGTGTGTTTGTGTGTGCGTGTCTGTGTGTGCGTGTGTCTGTGTGTGCGTGTGTCTGTGTGTGCATGTCTGTGTGTGTGTCTCTGTGTGTGCGTGTGTCTGTGTGTGTGTGTCTCTGTGTGTGCGTGTCTGTGTGTGTGCGTGTGTCTGTGTGTGTGCGTGTCTCTGTGTGCGTGTGTCTGTGTGTGCGCGTCTGTGTGTGTGCTTGTGTCTGTGTGTGCGTGTCTCTGTGTGTGCGTGTGTCTGTGTGTGCGCGTCTGTGTGTGTGCTTGTGTCTGTGTGTGCGTGTCTCTGTGTGTGCGTGTCTGTGTGTGTGTGTGTCTCTGTGTGTGCGTGTCTGTGTGTGTGCGTGTGTCTGTGTGTGTGCGTCTGTGTGTGCGTGTGTCTGTGTGTGCGTGTCTCTGTGTGTGTCTCTGTGTGTGCGTGTCTCTGTGTGTGCGTGTCTGTGTGTGTGTGTCTCTGTGTGTGCGTGTCTGTGTGTGTGCGTGTGTCTGTGTGTGTCTCTGTGTGTGAGTGTCTCTGTGTGTGCGTGTCTCTGCGTGTGTGTCTCTGTGTGTGCGTGTATGTGTGTGTGTCTCTGTGTGTGCGTGTCTGTGTGTGTGCTTGTGTCTGTGTGTGCGTGTCTCTGTGTGTGCGTGTCTGTGTGTGTGTGTCTGTGTGTGTGCGTGTCTGTGTGTGTGCGTGTGTCTGTGTGTGCGCGTCTGTGTGTGCGTGTGTCTGTGTGTGCGTGTCTCTGTCTGTGTGTGTCTCTGTGTTTGCGTGTCTCTGTGTGTGCGTGTCTGTGCGTGTGCGTGTGTCTGTGTGTGCACGTCTGTGTGTGCGTGTCTCTGTGTGTGCATGTGTCTGTGTGTGTGTCTCTGTGTGTGCGTGTCTGTGTGTGTGTGTGTCTCTGTGTGTGCGTGTCTCTGTGTGTGCGTGTCTCTGTGTGTGAGTGTCTCTGTGTGTGAGTGTGTCTGTGTGTGCGTGTGTCTGTGTGTGTGTGTGTCTGTGTGTGAGTGTCTGTGTACGTTTGTCTGTGTGTGTGTGTCTCTGTCTGTGCGTGTCTCTGTGTGTGCTTGTGTCTGTGTGTGCGTGTCTGTGTGTGTCTGTGTGTCTCTGTGTGTGCATGTCTGTGTGTGTGTCTCTGTGTATGCGTGTGTCTGTGTGTGCATGTGTCTGTGTGTGCTTGCATGTGTCTGTGTCTCTGTGTGTGTGTGTGTCTCTGTGTGTGCGTGTGTCTGTGTCTCTGTGTGTGCGTGTGTCTGTGTGTGCGTGTGTCTGTGTCTCTGTGTGTGCGTGTGTCTGTGTATGCTTTCTTGTATTCTTTCATGGGATGTGGGCCTTGCAGACAAGACCAGCACTTATTACCCATCCCTAATTGCCCCTTGAGAAGGTGGGGGTGAGCTGCCTTCTTGAGCTGCTGCAGTCCGTGTGGTGTAGGTACACCCACCGCGCTGTTAAGAAGCGATGTGTGTGTGTGCGTGTGTATCTCACAGTGGGCTTGTATAAGTAACAGTGCGTGTGTGGGTGTGTGGAAGCATGTGCGTGTAAGTAACAGTGTGTGTGTATGGGTGTGTGTGTGTGTGTAAGTAACAGTGTGTGTGTATGGGTGTGTGTGTGTGTAAGTAACGGTGTGTGTGTAAGTAACAGAGTGTGTCTGGGTGTGAGTGTGTAAGTAACAGTGTGTGTGTGTGTAAGTAGCTGTGTGTGTGTGGGTGTGAGTGTGTAACAGTGTGTGTGTAAGTAGCTGTGTGGGTGTGAGTGTGTAAGTAACAGTGTGTGTGTGTGTAAGTAGCTGTGTGTGTGTGGGTGTGAGTGTGTAACAGTGTGTGTGTAAGTAGCTGTGTGGGTGTGAGTGTGTAAGTAACTGTGTGTGTGTGTAAGTAGCTATGCGTGTGTGGGTGTGAGATTGTTACAGTGTGTGTGTGTAAGTAGCTGTGTGTGTGGGGTGTGAGTGTGTAAGTAACAGTGTGTGTGTGTGTAAGTAGCTGTAGGTGTGTGGGTGTGAGATTGTTACAGTGTGTGTAAGTAGCTGTGTGTGTGGGTGTGAGTGTGTAAGTAACAGTGTGTGTGTGTGTAAGTAGCTGTACGTGTGTGGGTGTGAGATTGTTACAGTGTGTGTAAGTAGCTGTGTGTGTGGGTGTGAGTGTGTAAGTAACAGTGTGTGTGTGTAAGTAGCTGTGCGTGTGTGGGTGTGAGATTGTTACAGTGTGTCTGTGTAAGTAGCTGTGTGTATGGGTGCGAGTGTGTAAGTAACAGTGTGTGTGTGTGTAAGTAGCTGTGTGTGTGGGGTGTGAGTAGCTGTGTGTGTGGGTGTGTGTGTAAGTAACAGTGTGCGTGTGTAAGTAGCTGTGTGTGTGTGAGTGTGTAAGTAACAGTGTGTGTGTGTGTAAGTAGTTGTGTGTGTGTGGGTGTGTGTGTAACAGTGTGTGTGTAAGTAGCTGTGTGTGTGTGGGTGTGAGTGTGTAACAGTGTGTGTGTGTGTGTGGGTGTGAGTGTGTAAGTAACAGTGCGTGTGTGTAAGTAGCTGTGTGTGTGTGTGTGTTTGTAAGTAACAGTGTGTGTGTAAGTAGCTGTGTGTATGTGGGTGTGAGTGTGTAAGTAACAGTGTGTGTGTGTATAAGTAGCTGTGTGTGTGTGGGTGTGAGTGTGTAACAGTGTGTGTGTGTGGGTGTGAGTGTGTAACAGTGTGTGTGTGTGTGGGTGTGAGTGTGTAACAGTATGTGTGTGGGTGTGGGTGTGAGTGTGTAACAGTGTGTGTGTGTGTGTGTGAGTGTGTGACAGTGTGTATGTGTGGGTGTGAGTGTGTAACAGTGTGTGTGTGTGTGGGTGTGAGGTGTTAACAGTGTGTGTGTGTGGGGTGTGAGTGTGTAACAGTGTGTGTGTGTGTGCAGTGTAACAGTGTGTGTGTGTGGGTGTGAGTGTAACAGTGTGTGTGTGGGTGTGAGTGTGTAACAGTGTGTGGGTGTGGGTGTGAGTGTGTAACAGTGTGTGTGTGTGGGTGTGAGTGTGTAACAGTGTGTGTGTGTGTGTGAGTGTGTAACAGTGTGTGTGTGTGGGGTGTGAGTGTGTAACAGTGTGTGTGGGTGTGGGGTGTGAGTGTGTAACAGTGTGTGGGTGGGTGTGAGTGTGTAACAGTGTGTGTGTGTGTGGGTGAGAGCGTGTGTGAGTGTGTAACAGTGTGTGTGTGTGGGTGTGAGTGTGTAACAGTGTGTGTGTGTGGGTGTGAGTGTGTAAGTAACAGTGTGTGTGTGTAAGTAGCTGTGCGTGTGTGGGTGTGAGATTATTACAGTGTGTCTGTGTAAGTAGCTGTGTGTATGGGTGCGAGTGTGTAAGTAACAGTGTGTGTGTGTGTAAGTAGCTGTGTGTGTGGGGTGTGAGTAGCTGTGTGTGTGGGTGTGTGTGTAAGTAACAGTGTGCGTGTGTAAGTAGCTGTGTGTGTGTGTGTGTAAGTAACAGTGTGTGTGTGTGTAAGTAGCTGTGTGTGTGTGGGTGTGTGTGTGTAACAGTGTGTGTGTAAGTAGCTGTGTGTGTGTGGGGTGTGAGTGTGTAACAGTGTGTGTGTGTGTGTGTGGGTGTGAGTGTGTAAGTAACAGTGCGTGTGTGTAAGTAGCTGTGTGTGTGTGTGTGTGTGTGTGTGTGTAAGTAACAGTGTGTGTGTAAGTAGCTGTGTGTATGTGGGTGTGAGTGTGTGTAAGTAACAGTGTGTGTGTGTAAGTAGCTGTGTGTGTGGGTGTGAGTGTGTAACAGTGTGTGTGTGTGGGTGTGAGTGTGTAACAGTGTGTGTGTGTGTGGGTGTGAGTGTGTAACAGTGTGTGTGTGTGTGTGTGGGTGTGAGTGTGTAACAGTGTGTGTGTGTGTGTGAGTGTGTGACAGTGTGTATGTGTGGGTGTGAGTGTGTAACAGTGTGTGTGTGGGTGTGAGTGTGTAACAGTGTGTGTGTGTGGGTGTGAGTGTGTAACAGTGTGTGTGTGTGTGGGTGTGAGTGTGTAACAGTGTGTGTGTGTGTGAGAGTGTAACAGTGTGTGTGTGTGGGGGGTGTGAGTGTAACAGTGTGTGTGTGGGTGTGAGTGTGTAACAGTGTGTGGGTGTGGGTGTGAGTGTGTAACAGTGTGTGTGTGTGGGTGTGAGTGTGTAACAGTGTGTGTGTGTGAGTGTGTAACAGTGTGTGTGTGTGGGTGTGAGTGTGTAACAGTGTGTGTGGGTGTGGGTGTGAGTGTGTAACAGTGTGTGGGTGGGTGTGAGTGTGTAACAGTGTGTGTGTGTGTGGGTGAGCGTGTGTGAGTGGTGTAACAGGTGTGTGTGTGTGGGTGTGAGTGTGTAACAGTGTGTGTGTGTGGGTGTGAGTGTGTAACAGTGTGTATGTGTGTGTGTGTAACAGTGTGTGTGTGTGTGGGTGTGAGTGTGTAACAGTGTGTGGTGTGAGTGTGTAACAGTGTGTGTGTGTTGGTGTGAGTGTGTAACTGTGTGTGTGGGTGTGAGTGTGTAACAGTGTGTGTGGGGTGTGTGGGTGAGAGCGTGTGTGAGTGTGTAACAGTGTGTGTGTGTGGGTGTGTGAGAGCGTGTGTGGGTGTGTAATAGTGTGTGTGTGTGTGGGGTGTGAGTATGTAACAGTGTGTGTGTGTGTGGGTGTGAGTGTGTAACAGTGTGTGTGGGTGGGTGTGTGAGAGTGTGTGTGAGTGTGAGCCTGTGACTCTGACCCTCTCCCTCACACTCCTGTAGATTAACAAGACTGTGAAAGCCACACTGCAGGCGTTACAGGAACTGGCAGCGAATGAGGACCTGGATCTTCCTGACGTCTTCCAGAGCAGCCGGTCCACTGAGTCGGTGAAATCTGCGGTTCTGACTCCTCCATCAAAGTGAATATTGGCAAACGTCGGAGCAACCAACAGGACACGGAGACATACTATTTCACCGTAAGGCCAGATAGTGACAGGCTGCGGGGGAAACACCCCTCCCTCCCCATAGGCTGCGGGGAAACACCCCCTCCCACCCCACAGGCTGCGGGGAAACACCCCTCCCTCCCCACAGGCTGCTGGGAAACACCCCTCCCTCCCCACAGGCTGCGGGGAAACACCCCCTCCCACCCCACAGGCTGCGGGGAAACACCCTCTCCCTCCCCACAGGCTGCTGGGAAACACCCCCTCCCTCCCCACAGGCTGCTGGGAAACACCCCTCCCTCCCCACAGGCTGCGGGGAAACACCCCCTCCCACCCCACAGGCTGCGGGGAAACACCCTCTCCCCTCCCCACAGGCTGCTGAGAAACACCCCCTCCCTCCCCACAGGCTGCTGGGAAACACCCCCTCCCTCCCCACAGGCTGCTGAGAAACACCCCCTCCCTCCCCACAGGCTGCTGGGAAACACCCCCTCCCTCCCCACGTGTAGGCCAGACCGGGGTAAGTGGGGCAGATTTCCCTCCCTGAAGGGGCGTTAGTGACCCAGGCGGGGTTTTTGAACCACGATCGAGGGTCGTTTCACCGTCACCGTCACCGAGACTGGATCTCAACTCCGGGTTTGTTCACTGGATTTAAATTCCACCAGCGCCGGGGTGGGGTTTGAACCCGTGTCCGTCCGCCCCCCCCCCCCACCCCCCCGACCCTAGAGCAACAGCCTGGCCCCCTGGGTCACTAGCCCAGTGACATTCCCGCTGCTCCACCGGCTCCTCCACCTTTCTGGGGATCCGACAGTTTATGAGATGTGGGAGGCAGAGGGAAAGGGGAACCCGTCGGGGGGGAGGGGCAGGTGGGATACCCCCGGGGTTTTGGGGAGGGGGGGTGATTTCCCTGGGGTTTTGGGGAGGGGGGGTGATTTCCCTGGGGTTTTGGGGAGGGGGGGTGATTTCCCTGGGGTTTTGGGGAGGGGGGTGTGATTTCCCCGGGGTTTTGGGGAGGGGGGGTGATTTCCCCGGGGGTTTGGGGGAGGGGGGTGATTTCCCTGGGGTTTGGGGAGGGGGGATAATTTCCCCGGGGTTTGGGGAGGGGGGATAATTTCCCTGGGGTTTTGGGGAGGGGGGATAATTTCCCCGGTGTTTTGGGGAGGGGGGTGATTTCCCCGGGGTTTGGGGGAGGGGGTGTGATTTCCCCGGGGTTTTGGGGGAGGGGGTGTGATTTCCCCGGGGTTTGGGGGAGGGGGGTGTGATTTCCCCGGGGTTTTGGGGAGGGGGTGTTGATTTCCCCGGGGTTTTGGGGAGGGGGGTGTGATTTCCCCGGGGTTTTGGGGAGGGGGGTGTGATTTCCCCGGGGTTTGGGGGAGGGGGTGTGATTTCCCCGGGGTTTTGGGGAGGGGGGGGTGATTTCCCTGGGGTTTTGGGGAGGGGGGTGATTTCCCTGGGGTTTTGGGGAGGGAGGATGATTTCCCCGGGGTTTTGGGGAGGGGGATGATTTCCCTGGGGTTTTGGGGAGGGGGTTGATTTCCCCGGGGTTTTGGGGAGGGGGAGTGATTTCCCCGGGGTTTTGGGGAGGGGGGGTGATTTCCCTGGGGTTTTGGGGAGCGGGGTTGATTTCCCCGGGGTTTTGGGGAGGGGGGGGTGATTTCCCCGGGGTTTTGGGGAGCGGGGTTGATTTCCCCGGGGTTTTGGGGAGGGGGGTGTGATTTCCCCGGGGTTTTGGGGAGGGGGGGTGATTTCCCCGGGGTTTTGGGGAGGGGGTGTGATTTCCCCGGGGTTTTGGGGAGGGGGTGTGATTTCCCCGGGGTTTTGGGGAGGGGGTGTGATTTCCCCGGGGGTTTTGGGGAGGGGGTGTGATTTCCCCGGGGTTTTGGGGAGGGGGGTGTGATTTCCCCGGGGTTTTGGGGAGGGGGTGTGATTTCCCTGGGGTTTTGGGGAGGGGGTGTGATTTCCCTGGGGTTTTGGGGAGGGGGGGTGATTTCCCTGGGGTTTTGGGGAGGGGGGATAATTTCCCTGGGGTTTGGGGAGGGGGTGTGATTTCCCCGGGGTTTTGGGGAGGGGGTGTGATTTCCCCGGGGTTTTGGGAGGGGGTGTGATTTCCCTGGGGTTTGGGGGTGGGGGTGATTTCCCCGGGGTTTTGGGGGAGGGGGGTGATTTCCCCGGGGTTTTGGGGAGGGGGGGGGTGATTTCCCTGGGGTTTTGGGGAGGGGGGGATAATTTCCCCGGGGTTTTGGGGAGGGGGTGTGATTTCCCCGGGGTTTTGGGGAGGGGGGGTGATTTCCCCGGGGTTTTGGGGAGGGGGGGTGATTTCCCCGGGGTTTTGGGGAGGGGGGGTGATTTCCCTGGGGTTTTGGGGAGGGGGTGTGATTTCCCTGGGGTTTTGGGGAGCGGGGGTGATTTCCCTGGGGTTTTGGGGAGGGGGGGGTGATTTCCCCGGGGTTTTGAGGAGGGGGGGTGATTGCCCCGGGGTTTTGGGGAGGGGGGGGGTAATTTCCCCAGGGTTTTGGGGAGGTGGGTGATTTCCCCGGGGTTTTTGGGGAGGGGGAGTGATTTCCCTGGGGTTTTGGAGAGGGGGGGTGATTTCCCCGGGGTTTTGGGGAGGGGGGGGTGATTTCCCTGGGGTTTTGGGGAGGGGGTGTGATTTCCCCGGGGTTTGGGGGGTGGGGGGTGATTTCCCTGGGGTTTTGGGGAAGGGGGTGATTTCCCCGGGGTTTTGGGGAGGGGGGGGTAATTTCCCCGGGGTTTTGGGGACGGGGTGTGATTTCCCCGGGGTTTTGGGGAGGGGGGGGTGATTTCCCTGGGGTTTTGGGGAGGGGGGGTGATTTCCCCGGGGTTTGGGGGAAGGGGGGGGTGATTTCCCCGGGGTTTTTGGGGAGGGGGTGTGATTTCCCTGGGGTTTTGGGGAGGGGGGTGTGATTTCCCTGGGGTTTTGGGGAGGGGGGGTGATTTCCCCGGGGTTTTGGGGAGGGGGGGGTGATTTCCCTGGGGTTTTGGGGAGGGGGTTGATTTCCCCGGGGTTTTGGGGAGGGGGTGTGATTTCCCCGGTGTTTTGGGGGAGGGGGGGGGGTGATTTCCCTGGGGTTTTGGGGAGGGGGGGTGATTTCCCTGGGGTTTTGGGGAGGGGGGTGATTTCCCCGGGGTTTTGGGGAGGGGGGGGTGATTTCCCCGGGGTTTGGGGGCGGGGGGGTGTGATTTCCCCGGGGTTTTGGGAGGGGGGTGATTTCCCCGGGGTTTTGGGGAGCGGGGGTGATTTCCCCGGGGTTTTGGGGAGGGGGGGTGATTTCCCCGGGGTTTTGGGGAGGGGGGGGTGATTTTCCCTGGGGTTTTGGGGAGGGGGGGTGATTTCCCCGGGGTTTTGGGGAGCGGGGGGTGATTTCCCCGGGGTTTTGGGGAGCGGGGGTGATTTCCCTGGGGTTTTGGGGGAGGGGGGGTGATTTCCCTGGGGTTTTGGGGAGGGGGGGTGATTTCCCCGGGGTTTTGAGGAGGGGGGTGATTGCCCCGGGGTTTTGGGGAGGGGGGGGGTAATTTCCCCAGGGTTTTGGGGAGGTGGGTGATTTCCCCGGGGTTTTGGGGAGGGGGAGTGATTTCCCTGGGGTTTTGGAGAGGGGGGGTGATTTCCCTGGGGTTTTGGGGGGTGGGGGTGATTTCCCCATGGTTTTGGGGAGGGGGGGGGTAATTTCCCCGGGGTTTTGGGGAGGGGGGGTGATTTCCCCGGGGTTTTGGGGAGGGGGAGTGATTTCCCCGGGGTTTTGGGGAGGGGGGGGTAATTTCCCCGGGGGTTTTGGGGAGGGGGGGTGATTTCCCCGGGGTTTTGGGGAGGGGGAGTGATTTCCCTGGGGTTTTGGGGAGGGGGGGTGATTTCCCCGGGGTTTTGGGGAGGGGGAGTGATTTCCCTGGGGTTTTGGGGAGGGGGGGTGATTTCCCCGGGGTTTTGGGGAGGGGGAGTGATTTCCCTGGGGTTTTGGGGAGGGGGGTGATTTCCCCGGGGTTTTGGGGGTGGGGATGATTTCCCCGGGGTTTTGGGGAGGGGGGGTGATTTCCCTGGGGTTTTGGGGAGGGGCTGATAACCCTGGGGGTAAGGATTATCCCACAATACCTGCCAGGTTCACTCTCTCATCTTCTCCTCTCAGAAACTGAAGGAGTTTGTGACTGTGACGGGCAGAATTACAAAGCTCCAGGCGAAATTCGAAGTGTTGAAACCGTCCGTGGAGAAGGGTGAGTCTATCAGTGTGGGGTACACTGGAGTGAGGGTCAGTGTGGGGTACACTGGAGTGAGGGTCAGTGTGGGGTACACTGGGAGTGAGGGTCAGTGTGGGGTGTACAGGAGTGAGGGTCAGTGTGGGGTACACTGGAGTGAGGGTCAGTGTGGGGATACACTGGAGTGAGGGTCAGTGTGGGGTACACTGGAGTGAGGGTCAGTGTGGGGTACACTGGAGTGAGGGTCCAGTGTGGGGTGTACAGGAGTGAGGGTCGTGTGGGGTACACTGGAGTGAGGGTCAGTGTGGGGTATACTGGAGTGAGGGTCAGTGTGGGGTACACTGGAGTGAGGGTCAGTGTGGGGGTATACTGGAGTGAGGGTCAGTGTGGGGTATACTGGAGTGAGGGTCAGTGTGGGGTATACTGGAGGTGAGGGTCAGTGTGGGGTATACTGGAGTCAGGGTCAGTGTGGGGTATACTGGAGTGAGGGTCAGTGTGGGGTATACTGGAGTGAGGGTCAGTGTGGGGTGTATTGGAGTGAGGGTCAGTGTGGGGTGTATTGGAGTGAGGGGTCAGTGTGGGGTATACTGGAGTGAGGGTCAGTGTAGGGTACACTGGAGTGAGGGTCAGTGTGGGGTACACTGGAGTGAGGGTCAGTGTGGGGTATACTGGAGTGAGGGTCAGTGTGGGGTGTATTGGAGTGAGGGACAGTGTGGGGTGTATTGGAGTGAGGGTCAGTGTGGGGTATACTGGAGTGAGGGTCAGTGTGGGGTATACTGAGTGAGGGTCAGTGTGGGGTATACTGGAGTCAGGGTCAGTGTGGGGTATACTGGAGTGAGGGTCAGTGTGGGGTATACTGGAGTGAGGGGTCAGTGTGGGGTATACTGGAGTGAGGGTCAGTGTGGGGTGTATTGGAGTGAGGGTCAGTGTGGGGTGTATTGGAGTGAGGGTCAGTGTGGGGTATACTGGAGTGAGGGTCAGTGTAGGGTACACTGGAGTGAGGGTCAGTGTGGGGTACACTGGAGTGAGGGTCAGTGTGGGGTATACTGGAGTGAGGGTCAGTGTGGGGTGTATTGGAGTGAGGGACAGTGTGGGGTGTATTGGAGTGAGGGTCAGTGTGGGGTATACTG